>VZTF01003813.1:603174-838501 GCA_013397755.1 Cnemophilus loriae | reverse complement strand
GAAAGCAGCTGTGGGAAGGCTGCAAGGTGTGGGAAGGACTTTCACAGGGGTCAGATGCTGTAACCCAGGCGGCTGACACTGTGATACTGAAGCCACGAGAGAACTGTTTTCTTGTGGAGAATCTCCACGGTACAAGAGAGACTCTGCTCTCTAAGTGAACTGAAGAAAACTTATTCTAGAGGTGGTAAACTGACTGAGAAACATCAGATTTTGTGTCTTTGCATTGTCAGTGGGGAAATGTCTGAAAGAGAAGTTTGGGGGGAGGAGAGGTTTTCTGAAGGTTTAATCTAATTTTTATTATTTTTTTTCTTCTTTTTTTCCTTTTAGTTCTGTTAATAAAACTTTCTTTATGTTTCTTTAAAGTTTGAGCCTGCTTTGCTTCTCCTAATCCTTATCTCACTGAGTAAATGTCCTAAATAAGAGGCCCAAATTTAAATTACTGCACTTAAATTAGATTGGCGAACTCAAAACCACTACATTTTAATTGGTGTTTCTGCCCGGTTGTATCAAACCACTACAATGTTTAATTGAGATTTCAGACTTATAGTATATTGCTGAATAAAGGCATTTAGCTGCTTAATATAGATGGAATCATTATGCTGATAAAGGATTTGATGCTGCCCAGGGCATCAGCCTTGGTCCACTGATGAACTCTGTCACATCCTTCTTTTTAACCATGAGTCCTTATAATGCATTTCAGAGAGCTGCCTATATCCTTTAAACTAAGTAAATGCATTAGTGTGTTTCTGGATTAGAGCCAGAGGACTCAGTACCTCGGAGGATTAAATTAAAAAAAAAAAACGGAACAAAACAAAACAATACTGGCAGAGACAGGCTTGCTGGGTTTAATCAAAAGCCTTAAAACAAGGCTGATTTCACTTTGAATTGAAGAATCCACTCCTGCTCAATTCTTTGGTAATTTGTAGTGCAGAGAGATGTCCATCCACCAGCTGTGGCTTATCTGCCTACCAATCTTACTATGTAGAAAACCTCCTCAACTGCATAAAAGCAACTGCAACCATGCAACCACATGTATTATTTAATTGGTTGCATTTCTGATACAGTCTCTATCAACTATTTTGAAGTTTCTAAATAGAAAAAAGACAAATTGCCACTTTTTTTTTTTCCCCACAGAAGTTTTCCCTAAATCATAATCCTATCTATTTATGCCAAAATCATGGCTTAGTTTATCTTAAATACATCATTCACCTTCCTGAAAGCCCCTTATAAAGACTGTTGGTAATAAACCCTGAAGTGCTCAGCTTCCAATGAGTTTTAGGTCTCAGATACCCGATTAACTTACTGTTATGAGCTGAAAATCTATGTGCAAACTTTAAGCTGCTTCCTGCAATTTAGAGCATGTCTACAAACAGATTTTGCAGCTCAGCTCACAATCTATGACTTCATTGTTCCTTGGGTTCTAAGATTTATAATCTGAAAATTTCCAACTCTGAAGTTTAAGTTAAATGGCGAAATCATTTAGGGTTCTTAGAAATCTCTTTATAAGGGATCTGTTTACGAAGAATAAAAAATTCATTATTTGTCTTTGTAAAATGAATAATGGAAGGAAGTATTTAAATATATAAGAAGAATAAAGCATATTCTGTGTGTGTGTTTTATGGTCTCCGTTAGGTACCTCAGGATGAATGGGGAGGATATCCAGCTGGTGGGAAAGACGAAGAGATCCCATGCAGAAGAATGAGAAGTGGGAGCTATATTAAGGCCATGGGAGATGAAGAAAGTGGAGATTCTGATACAAGCCCCAAAACATCGCCAAAATTAACAGTTCGTCCAGAGTCATTATTAAAATCCATTGGGCAAAGACCACTCGGAGATCATCAAAAGTAAGCTTCACTACACCTTTCTGGAAGTTGTTGTGACTTGGATAACTTCTTTGTGTCTTATGGGCAATGGTCAGCATCCATATGAAAAAATTATCTGTAGTTTAAAAGGTAATTTTGTGGCTTCATTTTAACTTAGCTGCAGTTTCTTGTGATTACTGGATGAAAACCTGCCATCTTCTTCCATCCATGAAATAAATCTTCTACTTCTGAGTGAGTTTGTTATGTTTACTGAAGGAAATATATACATATTTTTGTCAAAAGTTCGAAGTCCTGATTTTTTTTTCTCTAGAAGGATTTGTTTATATTATAATTTTTTGTTATTTCATTGCTTTCTCTGAAACAAAATATACTCTATTCTACACTAGATATAATAATAAATAGATAATTGTACCATATATTGGGCATTTTACATCTTTCCTATCAGTATAATGCGTTATGTATCAGCTATACTGTATCATACTTGTTTAAATGCATTGTGGAGGATTTTGTTTGACTAGGTTATTTTTCATTGATACTGCCTACAATATGGTCTATTAAATAACTAAAGCAAATCTTAAAACTATAGGGAAATATGTAGCTATAGATGTTTTCCAATGGATCTTTATTTTTCTCTCCTTTTTATCTTTTCAATATATCATTTATTAAGTAAACTGTAAATATACTTGGGAGCTTCAAAGTGGTAGCCTGATTTAAAATCTGCGGATTCTATTAATATGACTGGGTGTTTCTCATGGATAAGAGAATTTATCTTTTAGCCTGGGATATAAACTAAAGAAATTAAGAGTGAAACCTTTGACCAAGTGTTGTTCATTGTTCTGTAGGTAATACCATATGGTTTACTATCGTGACTCACTTTTTCATAAAATAAAAAAGAAAAAAAACCCTAGGCAAAAATTCTTTTGGCCTAATGAAATTGAATTATTTGCCTTGCAATCTGCAAGAGAACCCTCAACTTTCAACATTACTGAAGAGAAGAGTTTCCAACCTTATTGTTTCATATCTTACTGTCCCAGCCACTGCCTGGCTGTGTTCTGGGCACTGTTGTAGGCCAGGGATCATTCCCAGAGACAGTTTGGTTGCAGTCATCCCAGTTTTGGAGGGTATGTCTAATCTTATTCATACCACAAACTAAAATATTTTCTTAGACACTGTTTGAACTTTCCAAACACTTAGACCAAATGAAATATATTCTATGCTGTTCTTTGTTTCCAGCTATGGTTGAGCCTCCCACAAGGGAATCTGGGTAGCAGCACACATTTTCCAGTGAGTGGCAGGCCTTGGTGCCTGCCCTAAAGCACTACAGCTTATAAACAGATTCAGACAGCAAGTAAACGTACATATTCAAATAAGGAATATATTTCAAGAAAGAAAGTATTCCTGATTTGTTAAATCCTGAAGGCAGGTGGTTATTTGTAGGTCAATACAAATGCTGTGTCTTCTGTCAGTTTTCCATGTATTGCAAATACACCACTCAAAATTTAATTGATTAAAGCACTGCACTGCTGATGCATGTACTGGGGTTGACAGCTGTGCTTGTTCATGGCCCCAGAGGATTTCATGGTAGTTACCACTAACCAGTCAGAAAAGGAGGAAGCTTTTTGTAATACTGTAAAATATTATTAAGGGCTCTGTTGAGACTTTGTCACTAACACTGGACTAAGAATAATTGAGCAGCCAGGATGCTGCTGCTGACAGGTATCTTTAAAGTCGTCAGTTTTTCCTTAAACTGAAGGGCAACACCTTGAATCTGCCAGCCTAACATACACGGGTTTTTACAGTGAACTCCTATCAGAAATGTGACAACTATTCTGGTTCTTGTAAGTTTTTCTTGCAAAAATCTACAGATTTCAGCAATCCTAAAACAGACAGAAAATTTCTTGTTGCACAGAAATACAAAGTGCTGATCCTAAACTTGGGTTTTCACCACAAGCCAGTATATGTCTCCCTGTCACTGTGGTTGCCTTTTCTGTCTGGCGGATTTCTATGAAGGATATAGCAATGGATAATGGTTATGGAGCCTTCCTTCCTCCTCCAGCATGGCTCAGTAATCCCCACTGCATGCCAAGCACCATTTGTACCACTGATCATGCTGCTGAACCAGAAGCCACGGCTTTGAACAGCATTCCTGCATCTATAGCAGGGCTGAATAGCCTTTCTGGCATGTGTTATGAGAAATTACATAATTCAAGATGTCAGCTGCATTAGCTAGCTTTTTAGCTTGTTTACCCAGATGGAGGGAGCTAGTGCAGAGAAATAAAATGGGGATTTAATTCTCTTCGTCCTCTGCTTGGGTGACGGGGTAGCTCAGAACTGGGGTCTGCCACAGCACCAGTAGACTTGTCATAAAAGCTGAATATTGATAGTTTTGGCAGTATAAAAACATTTATTGTCTGCAAAACAAAAGTAGATGGATTTCATAAGAAAAAGCCTAGTTTTCCGTCACTATCTTGATTATGATAAAATGAAAATTAGAACAGCCTTCACTTAACCTTCAACAAACTTTTGACATGTGTGTGTTTCTCCTCTGAGTATTATTAGGCATCTTTGTAAGGATTTTTTTTCCCATTTAAATTCTGTTTATGCTTTTACAAAAGTAAGCCCTATTTTACCGGTTTGTGTTACTCAAAGATTCAGCAAATTACTTTAAAAGTTTCTAAATGATAAAAATCCATATTTGCATCTGAATAAATGAATAGAAATAGATAAATGTAAATGATGCAATAGAAGCATTAAAATTCTGAAATAATCTCTTTTAAGTTACTCTCTGAAAGGAATATATTTTGCTCCAAGCTGGAAAAAAAAAAATAAAAAAATGAAGTGCATAGTCTCCTAGTGCTGTTTTATACAGCTGACAGAAGCAGGTCATACACCCAACCACAGCCATCTGAGCACCACCTCTGTCAGGGAGATGGCACAGCCAGCAGCGTCCCCAGCCCACCTGCAGCACAGGCCACCTGTCTCACCTCTGGATAGTGCCAAGACATGGTTCAGGGACCAGCTCTGTTGGATGCAGCCACTCTCACTGAAGGATAAGAAAACTTGGCCAAAGGGTCAGGTAATGGACCTGGCTTATTTCTGAATATAGCTATAGTGTAAGGGACTGGACTTTTCAAAAATTAAATGCACCTAAATATCTAGATTACTCGCTGAAGATAAATGAATTTCAATTCTTTCTTTATGTTTCAAAAAACTAAATAGTATGTTGCACTACTTAGTCCAATAACATCAAGTTGAAGGCCAGTGTAATTAATTAGTATTATTAGGAAATTGCATTTGAGCAAATTATAATGCAATCAGATTTACTGTGGTGGAGGCAGGACACATACCTGAATCTGTTTCCTTTCAACTTTCTGTTTTCTTGGAATGGTGCCAGAAGTCCTGTTTAATGTGGAAATTATGTTGGCTCCCAGTAGCCCTGGAAAAAAAATGTTAATTTTTAATTTTTTTTAAATTTATTTTTCACTATTGATTATACAAAATTGTTCAGATGTCATTTTTTGTATACTAGAAGTGAAATGCAAGTCTTTCTATTCAGTTCATTGTTTTCGGCTTGCTGTGATGCTACTGAAGATGAACTTAAACTGTGTTGGAAGGCAGTAGTTTGTAGAAGGTACGTCATATACTGTGAGGCATTTTCATTTACATTAAAGGTCAAAGCAACTGAACAGTTTATGGAATGGATAGCTGAAAAAAAGGGAATGTCTGTCCCTGTCCTAAATAAGTTTTGTGCAATCCTGGAAGAGAGACTGACCCATGTGATTTGTAAGGGTATCCTTCCAACCTAGTAAAAGTCATTTTTCTGTATTTATGACAAAACCGAGCAAAGCTGAGATGGAAGCATCAGAGACACTGGGATCCAGAAAGCAAAGCTGAAAATAAAACAAGAATTTGGTACTCTGGAATAGGAGAGCAATTCCGAAAAACTGAAGATAATACAGTTTTTTGATGCTTTTCATTTTCAGGAAAAAAGTACTTAATACACTGATTATGTAAATGAAGAGAATAACACTGTAGAAATAGAAAATTCCATTTTAAGTATCTCCTTTTTGAAGTGTTGTGAAAACCATGTCACCATTTAGTCAAAAGGGATAACAATAGCACTTAGCCCGAAGTAAATACACTCTATTTGAAGATCATACTGGTATCACTCACACAAATGAATAGTCGTGCTGTGATGAAGTTTTCCATTATGCTCTGAAGTGACTCACAGGAAACTATGAAGAAGAAACAGGTTAAGCTACAATAAAATAAATTCAGTGACAGCAATGTGTACTTTTGTTTTATGAACCTCTAATGGCAGACTTTTCTGTTTCTGGTAGTCCAGACACCTTAAGCTGATGGGCGGGCAGACAGAAAGATGTGTGATTGTGAGCAAGATGTGTGAGCACAGAGGTAGTACAAAAATGTAGTGTTCCAGTGAGGAAGGAAATCTACCATAGTACAAATTATTTGGCAAACTACAGCAGTACAATACCAGTGACACTTTAAGTTGTCTTGACAAGTTGTCTTGACAGCACAAGATGAAGTTTTTCAATTAATTCTCTTCCAGATTTTGGCCACTGCATGGAATGAGTATCTCAAATTATGAATCACGCTCACAGAGAGAGAGAGAGAGAATCTGTCTCCCTCAGATGTTTAACATCTTTTTGTTGTAGGTTGTTTACACCCGTAGCACACTTGAAGAGCATGATGCATGTCCATATTTCAGCCACTCTCATTCACAGACTGGTATTGCGAACACAAAACACTTTATTCATTATTTTAGGCTAATATGTCTAAAACCTGAAATGGTTGACATGTTTTCTGGGCTTATAGTAAACCAAAGCAAAAGAATGTCCTTCCACTGCTCTCCCTCTTTTCAGAGGGAGACTAACTTAATGCTTATCTGGACTGTTATCCAAGGCATGTCCACATGTTCTGTTCCGCAGACTTTATTATGGCAGCAAAAATGTTGCCAAAGCACACAGCAAGGGGATTAAACCACAACCAGATCTGACAGCACTTAGCTGCCAGACCCCTTGGCTCGGCAGGAATCATGGAACAGCACAGGCTCCTCTAAGACACATGGGAAATCTCCATTAAAAAACAATCTTTCCATTTGCAACCATTTGTGCTAACCATAGCATGCTTACAACATGAGAAAGTGAAAGCCAAAAGAGAAGTTTGGAAGCAATGCATGAGACCAGCCCTGTGGGTTTTCATCCATCTTTGCTCATGACAGTGCAGACCCCATTCTTGTTTAGTGCCAAACAAATTTGTGGGTATTTCTCCTAAGACACACCCCTTGGCAAGTGCACACAGAAAAGGCTGTGAGTAAGTGTGCACATCTGGGGGAGTGGGTGTGGTGCAAAAACGTCACCGATTGAGAGTTAAAGCACACCTTCCTTGCTAGAGAAATTAATGTACTCTTTCAACATTATCTATTGCTGTGCACCAGTAATGCAAGCCTTTTTTAATTTTTAAGGTAAACTTCAATTTGCCATTAACTCTTCTACATTTTAAATTAGGAGTGGTTTTGAAGCCACTCCTGAGAAATATTCTTAATAGAAGAGATGAGGAAAATCACTAGAAAAGGAATCCTCATCTTTTATATGCTTTTTATTTATCTTTGGGTTTTTTTCCCTCAATCTTCTGACTCTAAAAAGCCTCATTACACACTTCATTAGTAGCTTTCTGAGGCCCTATAGTGTAGTAGCATCTACTCAGAGTCTCTGAGGGGTGAAATTGGAGATTTACTGAGGAGAGTTTGAGGGCTAATTACAAAGCCTTATCAACTAATAATGCAATCAGAGGGCCACGGGCATGGTGATAGTGTTCTCTGCTGTAGTCAATAAGATCTGGGTTAGATCAGTCTGCAGGGTTAAGAGGGAATGTTGATGAAGGGTAGACAGTCATCTGGCTACCCAGGAAACATCTTTTGTGGGGTCAGAAGACATCCCCATCTTTTCTTCCTTTGCAGCATAATAGCAAATGCTCTTAAGCAGTGTCAGGCGTCTTGTTCTCTGAGAAGTAGCATAGTATGAAATGCAGGGAGTCATTGAGCTCAGATCTCCTGCCTCATTTTAGTAAATACCAGCTTTATGTTGTAGGGCTGAAATGTATTACCCTCCATGAGGGATGGAAGGGGGATCCTAAGGCTCTAAACAAAGACCGGAGTCTTTTCAGGAATAAAGTAGGCTTTTCTCAGAAAAATGCAATTACATGATGGATTGCGGTGAAAATGCAGGAAGATTCAGGCCAATAGCACAAGCACAAATAGTGATAGCCACAGGAAAATATGCTTCTGTTTTTTGGTGCCTATTTGTTCCTGCTTCCAACAAAAATGTTAGTTTTACTTTTCATTTAAGAACGATCAAAAGATGATTTTCTTATTTGTTTAGTTTTTAATAAAAACTAGATAGGACTATAAAGGATGTGTACCAAAACACTTCTTCAGGCAAGGATTTGAGAATTAAGATGCTTTTGGTTAAAAAAGCAGAAATTTTTATATATAGATATATGTGTGTGTGTGTGTGTGTGTGTTGTATTCACTTTTCCCAATTCTACTCAATTGCTTCTCCAGAAATTACATAGTCTCATTAATATCTTCAACTTCAGCATGAAGGTCACTTATTTTCTTTAGATCTACTGGTTTAAATGGACTTACATGTGTGTTTAAATTAAGCTCATGCTCAGATGTTTTAATGAGTCCTGGTAGTCTGTAGTCTACACTTATTCTACCCAATTAGGACTTTTTGCATGTGCACATGCATATGCACCAAAAGCAAAAAGAATTAAAAAAAAGTGAGATAGCTTCCTGAAGAAATTAATGACTATTTCAATTCCATAAATGGATTTAGGAACATACATCCAATATTTGAGTTCTGCTTAGATCCACAGACCCATTTGCTGAACTGCTACACAATGCTTTAAATGCTCTTTAAGTTTTTGCCATAGCATCCATGAATTTTGTTGATGCTGCCCAGCTTCTTGCCTGCTTGCCAGGGCAAGCTCAAAATATGATATTGGAACAAGATTTTTAGGATTAGCTATAGATTAGCTACATGTGTAAATCTGTCACCTTTTAGAAAGTCTAGAGCTTAGATCTCTCATAGCCTACTTTTTTTATTACATGCACATTTTGAGTGATTTGTAATACAGGCTTGGTTGAGCCTACATCCTCTCTGTCTTTGCAAGGAGTGATCAAACCACCAGACTGTTTAATGATTCTGATGATTTCCTCTCATTCTCTTCAGTTTCATGTTGTACCAAATCCCTAAACACTTACTGACAGTAAGAGTTCTCTCGTGCCAGTGATTACTAGGCATTTCATAAGGATGGAAACAGCAGTCTCTACCTCTTTCCTAGCATGTTCTTGTAAGAAATTAAATGTTCAATATATTTCAGGCACACTTTTTAAAAAGGTATGGGTCAATGATGAAGTATCTAGGCATCTAAATAATTTCATTTGGCCCAAATTCTCATATCTACTAGTGATCAAAGAGACGCTTCAGACTGGAAAATATTAGAAAAGAAATTCTTTGCTACAGATAAATTTATGAGATTTATGTGCACTTTCAGTTTTCCGAAGAGCCAGACTAAATGTGCTATTTGAAAGGGAGAATCAGACTTAATGTCTACACTCTGAGTTCTCCAATGGGCTGCATGCAGGCACATCTGGGCCCCTTTGCAGAGCTCTATTGACTCCAGCAGGGCTCCCTGGAGATACAGTGTGACTCACAGCTGCTATACAATGGCACTGCTGGCTGAGCTTAATCATTAGATTCTGGTCGATGAGTTATTTCATGTGTCTAAAAAGACATAGTTAAGATAGATCCAGATAGAGAAATGAATATCCATTGAAATGCAAATCTCTCAATAAAATAGGTTTTGATAACTGCCGCTGCTTTGATAATCCTAATGCACCTCCCTTTTAGGCACCCAAGATGAATTCTTTTACAAATTTTATCTTTTTGTCCCAGAAAGATACTTCTGAATTTCATATACTGATTTGAATGGAAATGATTGTACTTTCTTTAATGTTCCCATTCATTCTCAGATTTTTGCACAAATGCAGGCATGATCATGAAAATAAAAAGGTATGATTTTAGAATATGGCTAGTCTGAAAATTAATTTGATGGAACATGGACTTTCTTTATACTGGATGCTCCCTGAATGAACCTGATAAACCCATTCGAAGTCAGAAGGTGACCTTCTTGCTGCAACTTTTAGAGGCCTCAGAAGACGTTAATTCACTTTCAGTACCTTCTTGACCCAGGGTGCACTGGTGGCTGAACATTTGACAGAGAAGAGGTACTCTGGGGAGTGATCACTGTTTTGAATGTGAGTAGATCAAGAAATGACCTTGGCAAGCGTATTGCTGGCATCAAGATCATACTTTTTTAAGTAGTGATATTAGGTTTATGACAAAGTATGTGATGTCAGTCACATATTAGAAAATAAAATGCAGACAGTAAAAAAACTAAACAAAACCACTGTGACTGAGAGATCCCTTCCTCTGGAGTTATATACTTCATGCTCCCCCTAGGGTTGTCTTGGCTGTTTTTATTGCTGCTCAGGAATTAGAATTTGTAGGAAGAAATTAGGGGGCTTCTAGCTTCTGCTGAGGGAGGTGGTGGAGTCACTGTCTCCGGAGGTGTTTAAAGAAAGACTGGACATGGCACTCATTTCCATGGTCTAGTTGACAAGGTGGTGTTAGGTCATAAGTTGAACTTGAGGATCTCGGAGGTCTTTTCCAACCTACTTGATTCTGTGGTTTTCTGATTTTTTGTGTTGTTTTGACCCTGGATTAGCTATAAGATGTAAAACCACGCCATTTTCTAATTCTGGCATTTCAAGCTGTCCTAAAAGTGAAGCAATATTTTTTACCATACATACCTTTTCACCAAATGACAGAAAGATTTGTCTTCTGCAAAACATGCAATGCTTGCGTAAGTCCTGGTGCAGTACTGTGTGTTGTAAATCTAGCTCACACCAATACTTGTCATGTAGCAGTGCCAAGAGACTTCAGGAAACATTCCACAAACCATCCTGGGTGTTCATCAACATCTGATCTCAGAGATGATGAAGGATGAGCAGAGTGCTACACAAAGATGCTGTTGTACACATCGCAGTGGGGGTGCCACAGATCCCCCAGTGCCATGTATGAAGTCACCGTGCTACTTCAGACACTATCCATGGTCCCATAAACTTTCCAAAAGTTATATAAAACAATGGAATGCGGGAAAAAAACACAAACAATGTTAGCTCTCTCTTACTTATCAAGTATCTTACTCCTTTAACAAATACACAACAATATAGTCAATATTAAAGGAACATATTTATAGTTTATATTAACTACATTAACAATATAGTTAATATAAAAGGAAATAGATGGTTAAATATTAGATTGCTGAAGATGAGGAAATAAGAGTCTTTCTGTTTACCATTAGTTAATGCCCTTCTCTTATCATTAGTTAATGTGTCATTGCAGCTATTGGATTAGCTTGCATTACTGTTCCTTTCATTAAAACATGTCCTAAATAGCTCTCTGGTTTTCCAAGTCTTCTGTTAGAAAGGCCTAAGTTGGGAAAAGATAAGGAGATGTAGACATTCTTTTCCATCTCCTGAAATCTCTTCACAAATCTTATAGTGCTTTTTGATTGGAAAACAAGAAAACTTAAACTTCTTCCTACATTTTTGATGTATGGAGTCCTGTTAAGGGAAACTACAAGACAAGGAAAAGCACAAATTTAAATTGGGGATTCAGAGTCAAAAGAATTTTAAAAAGTCATCCTTTTTTCTTTGTTTGGGTTTGGGATTTTTTTAGCGCATCTCATTGCTTGTTGAAGGGTTAAAGTAACACGTGTTTTCCTGCAATTATTTTCCCCCATTCTGCTCTTAAATTTTACTCTTGATGAGGTGTGGGCAAGAACAGTTAGTTTGCACAAGAAGTCGAAGAGGTTTTGGGTTTGTGGTAGCCTCCTAAGTGAGGGGGTAGGATTAGGTGGCTGTAGCAGGTTGTGCAGGACTGTGATGACAAACAGAGGTGTTAGGGGTGCTTTTGAAATCTGCAGAGGATAGAAGGATAAGTGGCCCAGTGCTGACTTCTGAGGGGTGTTTTAGAAGATCTTGAGCAGGAAACTGCGAGCTGGGACTTAAAGAGGTAGAAGTAAGGGTTAGGTTCCGGGTGGGTCAAGAATGAAAAAGAGTTGTCCTTGGGGCTTCTGGTAAATGTGAGTTCTGGGGCTGGAGGAAGGGGCAGTTTTCAAGTAGGAACATCAGGACACGTGAGGTTTGGATACAGAAGCCTGAGTTTTTGCAGTTTAGAGAAATGCAAGAAAAGGGAGACTGTAATGCAAGAGTCTTAGAAACTGCTTAGGACTGCTTTTGGACTACTGTCTCTTCTCTTATTCTTGATCTATTTTTTGTTGGAATATGCAGCCTAACCTCACTGTCATTCACTCTGTACCAGTGTGACAGGCTATCCCAGCTATTCTGTCAGACATGCTATCAGTTATACTGTCCCAGATAAGCATCTCATGCTATAGCTCACTTTATGTGGTTATAATACAGTATTTTGTCCTCCCTGAACACACTCAGGCAATCTGCTGAGTGCTGAAAGTGCAAATTTAGCTATCTTCACTGGGATTCCTTCACTTTTAGAGTAGAGGTTCTCAACAGCTGCAAGGTTCTTACATGGAAGTGCTTTTCCCCCCAAAATTTCTTTAGGCTTTGAGCCTTTTTTTCAGCTAAGATATTTCTCATTAAATTTAAGACCTCTGCCTGGCTGCCATGAACTTCTTCTGAAGCCAATGGAAAATGGAAAGCAACCCTTGGGGGCAGAAAAGCTTTTAAAGGACATCTCTTCCTAAAATCTTATCTATTCAGAAAAGCAAGTGGGAAGAGAGCAGACATACTAATTTAATTTTTCCTGTTAGTCTCGCCCTATTCCTCCTTTTCCATAGTATTGATTTTTAGAGCCATCTCTTTGATGTTACTGTGTATATTTGTTCAGTGGTTGTGGAGATGATCTGTTAAAACATCTCATTTGCACATGCTTGTCTTGCCCTTCTGCAACAATCAGCTGAGATACAAGATCATCTATGCTGCTACAGAACATAAAAGAACATTATTTTCTTTTTTCAAAGCAAAAGAACTTTGATGTTTTGGAAATTAAGGCCAAGAATTTTGTGACTAAGCTTATAGATAGAGTGGATGTCATTAAAAAGTCAGCATTTACCAAGGCTAGACCTTGATTGTGTTTTCTAGCATTGTTGACAAGCATGAGATTTCCTTGAGCAACAGATCATGACGTTTGAGAGCAACTTCCCCATGTAACTCTGATATTTTGCTTCTGGATCATGTTTATAGCAAGGCCATAATTTTCACCATGCATTGACACATTTATCCTAGAGGATAACTTTGAGATTATATCTTAGAAATAAAAACTAATAATTTCCTTTTATCAGGAAAATTTTGAAGTGTTAATCAAATGACTGTAAAATTGCTTTTATAGGCTAATATGTGTAACATTTCTTTCACTTTACTACAGTTCCATGAATCAATTAATCTCCTCTGATAAATGAAAAATTATTTAACTATCAGGTAATATCCAAACTCATTCATCAAAACTCAGCTGCTTAGCAGTATTATGGAATACTAGGCTTCTTTCCATAAGAAATTATTGCTGTAAAAATTGTTGATGGTGTTTAATAATAGCGATACCTAACAAGGAACCAGAATGTGATTAATTAAATAGTAGGTTGTTAAGCATTCCTTAGCAAAGGGGACAGTTATTAGGATCATGTTTAAATTAATTATTTTTAAGTATTTCATACAGTAATTTATAATTTAATTCTATTCCTTTTATCTTTTCTTAATGTAGCCCATGTTTTAATGAAATCTCAAACATCTCTTTCACAAACTGTTTATGAACTCAGAATCTAGATTTTGCCACCTGATGATGACAAGCAGAAGGTTCAGGAGGGACTTATTTGTTTTGAAAAATACTAACATAACAACATCGAAGAGATTTTTGACAATACCACAGAGATTAAAAGTCTCTCTGCCCTCGTGAGACCCCACCTGGAGTAGTATGTCCAGGTCAAGAGTCCTCAACACAAGAAAGATGTGGACCCCTTAGATCAAGTCCACAGGAGGCCACAAGATGATCAGAGGGCTGGAGCAGCTCTCCTGTGAAGACAGGCTGAGAGAGCTGGGGTTGTTCAGCCTGGAGAAGAGAAGGCACGCTTGCAACATTCCAGTACCTAAAAGGGGCTTTTAAAGAAGAGGGAGAGTGACTTTTTACCTGGGCAGGTAGTGATAGGACAAGGGGTGATCGGTTTTGAACTTTGAAATTTAGGTTAAATCTTAAGAAGAAATTCTTGACTGTGAGGGTGGTGAGGCACTGACACAGGTTGACCAGAGAAGCTGTGGATGGCCCATCCCTGGATGTGTTCAGGGCCGGGTTGGATGGGGCTTTGAGCAATGTGATCTAGTGGGAGATGTCCTTGCCTTGGCAGGGGGGTGGAACTACTGATCTTTAAGGTCTCTTGCAACATAAGCCATTCTGTGATTCCATGATTAAGTAAAGCATATGCAAAAATCAGAGTGACACAGAGCAGCTGTCAGTTATCAGCCTACCTACAGAGGAAAGGAAGTTTAGTTACATCCAGCAACTAAATTAAGATATTGAGGCTTTACACCACTTCATCTAATCTGTTATATTTGTGTTCATACCTACGGGAACAAAAAAATGCTGCTACAGCTCTTGTTTTTGTCATCTAGAACCAAATTAGACCCACTATCAGACTGTTATCTTAATCGTAGAATCATTTTGACTGTAATGACTTAATTAACCTCTGAGCACATACCTGAAATAATCTCATACATTTTCATTTTGGTTTTAGCAGTTATAGCGTAGTTTCTACGTAGTTTTTCTCTAGCATAAGGTTACAGAGACATTCCATAGAAGGAACTGAATACACAGAAAGAAATTAATTGTTTTTTTTCTCCAGGGAAATTTCTTAGGATTTTGAAAGAATGCCTGCCTTGAACAAAGATAAAAACAAAACCCATCCTTTTTTTTTTGCTTCACCAGCTCTGTTGCTCTTCTTTGGACATGCTCCAGCAACTTTATTAGGAAAGATTTCTTCACTGAAAGGATTATCAGGCATTGGAACAGGCTGCCCAGGGAAATGGTTGAGTCAGCATCCCTGGGGGTATTTAAAAGACATGTAGATGTGGTACTTAGGGACATGGTTTAGCGGTGGACTTGGCAGCATTCCATTAAGAATTGGATTCAGTGATCTTAGAGGTCTTTTTCAAAGTAAATGATTCTGTGAATCTGAGGCAGGTGCACCAAGGAAGCAAGGCTGTGTTTGTGTTGACTCTGAGATGGGAGAACACATGGAAATGCTTGAGAAGAGATCTCCTAAGTATTAGGGTCTCTAAATCCCATCTGCTCTTGCAGCTGGTGGTGTGAGGGAATACTGGATCATCACATGTCACACATCAAAGGACATGGCCACACAGGGAGAGGGATCTCAGGATTCTCTGCTTTTCTAGGCAAAGCCATGAAAAAATGTTTGAGATTCCTCCCTGAGTGCTCCTCAGGTATTGCATCCAAACTCAGGTTGTGTCCAATCCATGAGGAAGGCTGAGTTCTTCCTCAAGCACCAGTCTATGATCATGTTCTATGTTTGATAAATATGGTCTGAGAAACAAGACCCTGGTTTGTGCTTTGTCTCGCGGCAGGAGTTGAACCTGTGGCTTCCTCACTCACTGAGCAGTCTGGTTCTTCCAGAAAGGGAACTTCACCCTTCACAGGGAGATCTCCAATAGCCCAGGCACGTGGCACAGACACTGCTGAACTGACCAAATCTGCCAGCTTAGCATGAAGTAACTGTATGGCCAATATTGGGCATTCAACTGGCACAAATCTACTTTCCCAGAAACTGTTTTTGTTAAAGCTACCTTTAAGGAATAAGTATAAAAGCTTCCTATTTACTGCATGAAACCAAATAGTGTCTGGGACATTGACTCATTTCTGCGCTGATATGCAGGGGAAAGTTCTAAAATCTGATTTACAGAGATTCTGAGAACTCTGGGGTACCATGTTTGCGACTTTAATTTTTTGTATTCAAGGCAAAGTACTGCACTTTTCTCAGGTTTATTTATTTTCCTGAAATGTTAATCAATACATTTAAAACAAAACATGAAGACTAGCATACCCTTGGTGTGAAAGCATACTGAAGAGAGCTCAGTGTGGTGTTATGGTCCCAGTCTTGCAAAATGGGATACATGTTGTAATAAAACAATTTCTAGAGCTTTATGCAGTTGCTCTGAGCACCTAATTAATTTTTTTTTTTTAGCTGAACATGGGATATTTTAATCTTTTGTAAAACTATATCAATCTTCTGAAGATAAAAGGTCTCTTGGTGCCTAACACCCTGATGAAAGCCAGATTACAAGTAGCAGATTTTATCTATGAAGAAAGATTTTTAGTTACTTTGGTTTGTGCTTTAGCTCTGTTTTCTGTTCCTGTTGACCTAGACTTTGTCTTTTAGTAGAGTTCAGTGTTAATAGCCAGGAGGATTGATGATGTTTAAATACAGCAAAGTCTTAAAATTTCATACTGTCTAGGTAGCAGAGCCACAGACAGATTCTCTGCTTGTGGTAAGATGTTTGGCTACAACAGATCTATGATGCTTTATATGGAGTAAGATTTGGACCCAGGGGAGTGGGTGTGTAAGTCTCATACAAATTACTGTCTTTAGTGTCCTAATTGATTCCATCTGTAGTTTTACACCCTTTCCTTTTTTCTTCCTCTTTCCTTTGTAGTCAGAGCTACCTTCAAACTGCAAGTGACGTGCCTGGGGGTCACAACCTGGATCCCTCTGCAAACTACAATTCCCCAAAGTTTCGCTCAAGGAATCAGAGCTATATGAGAGCAGTGAGCACGCTCAGTCAGGCCAGCTGTGTTAGTCAGGTGGGAAATTCTTGTTATAACTTTTCTTATAGGTTAACTGCAGATGTGAGAGTTGTTACTAGTGGATGGTTTTAGGTTTTGGGGTTTTTTTAAAATTAATATCAAACTAGGATGTGAATTGTCGAAGTAATTCAGTACTAAGGAAAGTAACTCAAAATTTCAAGAAAAATACTGAATGCTAGAGGCAAAGAGAGACTACCACACATAATATTTTCCATTTATTTTTCATTCAAAATATAAATACTGGTGGTTTTATTTTCAGTCCATATTAAATATTTAAATTTTAAGAAGATTCAGACTGAGCATGAGGAGTACACTCCTACATACTCATCCTCTGAAAATTCCTGCTCTGATTTCAGTAAATATGGGTTGCCAGATTAAGATATAGATTGAAGAAAATTATGTTCCGAAGGAGCAGTGATTCATCCTAAGTCAAATCCCTCACTCTTCTTGGGTGAAAGAATAAGTCCCATCAACTATTCTATGTGTGGGGACTTCTAAAAAGGTACAGTTTTCCTCCCCACCGGTTTTATGTCTGTTAGCTAGTACTAACTCATGGTAAAGTGAGGTCTGAGTCACACCTGAAGTCCAAGCAGCCATAAGAATTATGTGCATGTTCTGTTTAGCAGAGGACTTTACATAAAATTCCCAATGTTTCTAATGTTTATTGGTCCTGACTTTTCTTCCCTGTGTTGTTTCATGACAGATGGGCCTGCCCTCTTCTCAGACATGTTACTTAATATTTCTTAGACCATCTAGTGAGCCACCTAAGGGTATACATACAAAATGGTTATGTTAAAAGAAAAATCTTTTTACAGCAATTTTATATTCATTCATATCCGATTTGTATTGCATGGCTATTCAGGCCTGGATCCAACTCATCTAACTTGAGGCTTTTAACTGAGGCAACAACTAAAGCTTCCCCTGTAGTTAATGGAGCGAAAGAGTTTCTTCCAGGACAGTGAACATCCCGAGTGGGCTGAGAGCCCTCTGGAAATGCTTGTCATTTCTGTAGAGAGCTGGGAGGGGCTAGTCACCTGACTAATGCCCTTCAGTCAAATTCCTTAATTCGTGTGAGGTAGTTCTGAGTATAATCTTGTGTAGCACACATTAGAATTAGAAACAGTCAGTCATTTTCCAAACCTTGCACTATGTTTTTCATAGCTCCCTTGTGAAAACTGTTCCCATCATTCTCATGCCTTGGTTTTTATGACGCTGGTTTGGTTATTTTCTCTTTTTATTATACTCTGCTTTTGAGAAACTTTCACATGGATTAGATCCTGCATTCAAAGCAAATGTGTTGGCTGCCACCTAACAGGGTTATCACATAGAGCTAGTCTAACATCTTCTGCCTCTTTGACCATGTCTGTGCACAGAGATGTTCACTGAGCTGTCCATAATGACTAATTGGTTTCCGTAGTGGTTAAAATTCTTCAGTTCAGTGTGCATTACCTGGAAGGTTTCCGCAATAGATTTCATTTGCAGGTAGATTGCTCAATTGGCCAAATTAACTAAACCTGCTGGATATAGTTCCTTACTTTTTCAGTGTTCACTAACCTATGCAACTTTGTGTTAGCCACACACTTCCTCCCTCACAGTCCAGCTGTTTCCAGACCATTAATAAATGCATTTAATAGATACTACCCAGAGCAAATGTATTAAAATATCAAGTTTTGAACATTAGCTGTTTTCTGTTCTTTTTCCATGACATCATCCTCTTCTTGTTCCATCTACATAATAGCAGTTCATATAATTTGTGGTACTTTTTATGCCTTTTTATTGTGAGATCCTTCCTTTTTCACACCTGACAAAGGATAGACTCAAGAAGAATGCTGAATTCCATGGTTTATATTTGTGATTTAATTTTGAAAATTTTTATTTTTCTATTGTCAATAACCTTAGTTTGAAAGAAGTGGTTAAGACTTACCGAGTATATGGACTAAATTACCATATATTTCCTGGTCAACAATATTGCAAAATAGTTCAGAGTAAGATTTTTTTTTTTTTAAATCACTTTGAGATTGCATTAGTCTGCTTAACTTTATTAAAAGCAAATTTTATGAAGAGTAATGTAATTTTTTTCAGTAGAGTTTTAGTAGCCAAAATGTCTTACACAAAATTAAAATATGAGTTATTCATAATCGTCAGAGCTTCTGTATAAAATTTCCATTTACTTGAACAAAATCCTAAAACATTTGAAACATTTGCAGGGACTCTCTTTCCATAATGAATAAAGCACTATGAGCACTTAGCATCTGTATAGGAAAATTAATATCAACTGGATGTGCCATTTAGTGATGCTATAAATTTAACTTGTAAAATTATTCGTACTGATTCTGATTTCTAGCACTCACTTTTTAGAAAAAAATTATTTGCAAAAAGTCATGCAATTATCTGTCCAGTGTTAACTTCCTATCCGATTTTGGATAAACGTAGTATTGAATTATTCAGGTACATTTACAGGTAGTTAGGGCTGACCTCAGTGAACCTTTGAAAAATGCTGTAGGTAGAATTAAGGCACTAATCTTCAAAATAGCAACATATGGTTACCTACTGAGAGGTGCCAAAGCCTGGCCACTCTGCCTAAAGCCCCGTTTACCACGAAAATTGCCTCTAAAAAAGGCACAGTGTTGCATCATGGCCAACCTGCAAGGCAGGGTGATCAGGTGGATGCTGGGTCCTGCCCAAGCCCTGCAGGGAGCTGGAGGGTGCTGCTGAAATACTCCAAGGGGACAGCCTGGTACGGGGTACAGGAGGCACAGCCGGGCTGCTCTGCCAGGCAGGGTTCCGCAGCACACCTGCTGGTAGAAGTGTCGGATTTTATATACTGCTGCTGAAGAAAAGGTTCTTCCATGATGGTGAACGGCTAACCCAGTCAACCAGGGAGTGAGTTTGGCTTGAGTCCCTTCTCAACTCTGCCAAAAGATATTAAATGTAGCATTAATGTATGGCATGTGTAATGCACTTAATATATATGTGTAGACAGCTGATGTAAGTTAAACAATGTGAATGTGATCAGAGGGGATTACTACATTTTAACTATTTGCTAAAACAGTTCTTCATCAATGTACAGGTGTCCATTTGAGATGTTGAGGCCGTGATGATCACAAAAAAGCAAGTCAAAAATCAAATGCATTGTTGTTGTTTATTCAGATGAGTGAAGCAGAGGTTAATGGGCAATTTGAATCGGTGTGTGAATCAGTGTTTAGTGAAGTTGAAGCTCAGGCAATGGATGCCCTTGACCTCCCTGGATGTTTCCGAACAAGAAGCCACAGTTACTTGCGTGCCATTCAGGCAGGCTATTCCCAAGATGATGAATGTATACCTGCGCTGACATCTTCCAACATCACCTCAACCATCAGGTCAACCACAGGTAAGCAAATCTCCACTGACCCTTCCACTGCTCTGCATGTAAAAATATATCAGCTTGTTTTATAAAAGGGTGTTGACACTTGGAAACATTTTCCCTGTGTAGAGATAATATTTGATACCAGTATTCTTAAGTTTGTAATACTCAAGCATTGTGGCTACATCTTGGAATAAGCTCCTTCTGGGAAGAATCCTGCATGCATGATATAATGGACCTGGATTTTTGACCTCCATTTCACATACATACAGTTATCTAGGTGCAAATATAAAAGTGCAAGTGCAGATGGTATCATTTCAATATTGTTAGACATTTATGTGGTCTATCTATCAAGTAATCGATTTTCTAAATGAGATTAGTTGTGCTAATTTTAATTTAGGTTGTTAAAGTACCAAAAAAAAAAAGAGAAGCAAGATTAAAAACATTTGGTCTAAATACTCGAAGGCAGTTAATTTAAAAGATTATTAATTATTTTAAGGGAAGGTGTAACCAATTGTATTGATGCACTGAATAGTAAACGTTTTGCCAAGCTTCACACATCTGCTATTACTCATCAGTAGCCATTAGCGTTTGTTGTTATAACAGTCACTGTTAAGATCTTTTAACACTCTTCTGGCAACTTTCTTTTCTCTTATTAGTTGCTTAGCAAAGACAATAGCTTTATTCATTTTAGAATATTTGCATGTATTAGTAGAGAAAAGATTGCACAGAGAGCAGTTAAATAATGAAAATGAAATCTTTTGGGAAATGTGTATTCTTTGTAAACTGATCCAAATTCACTTCTACGTTTCCAAATATGTTAATGTCAGTTCCTAATTATGATATTGTCCTTGCCACAAACTATTAAGTTGTAGTGCAGGCTACCCCATGTACAAAAGGTTAAAATGAGCTCAAAATGTATCATATAAAAATACTTTTTAAATTATTTGCTTGACACATCTGTTGTATAACAGAACAGTGGGAGCTTAGAAAGGAAGCTGTGGTTGAATAACGTACATTTGCATTCCAGAAGTAGCACAAAATGTTATTTTATCTTAAGCGTAGTATTTTAATTGTTATATAAAACTTTGTGTAAAACTAGAATTTGTTGCTTACAGTGCCCCCTCTAGGGATGTTTCTGTCCTTTGATTAATAGAGATGCTATCATGATATGGAATGAGATCTTATTGCTACCCCAGAGACTAATTTTCATCTTTATCACATATTATTGTGTGATCATTATGAAGACACCTTCCATGGCAAAAGACACAAATAGATACTTATTTTGGAGTCTGCCTCCAAGTGCTGAATTGGAATATTTTCAGCATTACCTTGGTTACCAAGCGGACTGATTTTAACCTACGCTCTCTTGAGTTTATATGCTAGATAAGCCCAAAATTCTCATTGAAAAGAATTTATTTTATTTTCTCTAGAGTGACAAAGCTGAATAATAGAATATTTTTGGGGAAAATACAAGATTAGGTAGTAAGTATGTTTATATCACAGTGTTTTCGTACTTATGAAAAATGTTTTGCATTGATTAGTAGTCTGCTGGTTAAATACTGTGGTTTTGAAAACTTTAACCTTCATTTCACACATAACTTCTCCCTCACCTCAGAAATGATTTATCAGATAGATTTTCTTGCCCACAAATGTAATTCTTCTTCTTTGTTGTGGTGAGCTGATATTGACAATCTGGAGAAAAAAGATTATTTGAGGTGTTTTCCTGATCCAAAATTATTTCCAAGCCTATGGACTGTATATAGTTCTGAGTGTGATTCTATAATTAAAATATCATCTCTGTGCCACTGAACAAGTTTGTCCTCAGCTTCTATATAAGGTAAATATGCAAATCAAAAATAATTATCTGATATACAAGAAGAGTAAGGATTATGTGAGTAACTTTTAAGGGAAATTTCAGTTGCCAAATAAGTTCTTGTTTTTAAAACCCTAGAGGTAATGCTTCCATTTTTCTTTCTTCAGCCCCTGTCACTTTGGAGGGAGATGCTTCATTTCCTATCATTACTATAATTCAAAAAAAAATCTTACTTCTTCATCCCTTTCTGAAAATTGTAAAAGAAGCAGTTGCCTGAAATGTGAAAATGGTGTTAGCAGATATTTGACATTCAAATAAATGTCAAAAAGGTCAGAGTTTCACATCAGCTTTTAGTTCCAATTCAGTCTTTTGAATTCTTAGGAAAATTACATTAATTTCTTTTTTGCTTCTGACGTAACAAATTCTTCTTGGCAAAGAAACTAAAGGAATTTTTTAGAAAATTAACAGTCATTTCAGTTTAATTATTCCATTCAATTTTAGTGATATAGGTCATGACTGCCTCCTATCATTGTTGTAAAGCAATTAAAAATTCATTACACACAGGCTTAGCTAAAAATTAATTCTTGTAACTAAAAATGTAAAACTAAAATAAAATAGTAGCATTTGATCTATGAATTCAATTACAAAAGTATAGACTATATATTTACAGCATGCAATTTCCTAAAATATTCCTAGAAGATTAACAGCTTTCAGAAAGTAGGAAGGTTGCAACTACAATGAATATTATGTGGGACATTAGTAATAGACTCTGCTAACAGGGTTTTCTAATAGATGGAAAAAGAACTACCAGTATCAGACTCTTCTTAATTGCATACAACTTTACAGAGAAAGCCCAGTGAAACTTTGGTACTAAAGAACACATAAATTCTGCACGGATCCATGTAGTTTAATTATTTGTGGGGCCAGTATTCTCCACCTCTGAAGGAGATTGTGACAAAGCCTAGGGCACTCCCTGTTGCCCAAGGTGTAAATGAATGAGACAAGTGACGGTGCAAAGGAGGCAGCCAGCATTGCTGGCCCACGGTAAGCTAGACCTGGGCTCTGTGTGACCCCTGCTGAGACTCTTGTTTCATTGAAGTTAGGGCATTTCTAGCCATCACGTTTCATTCTGCGAAGAGATAATGAACCCAGTAAAAGATACTTGATGTTAAAAGCCCTGAATGACAGCATATGCTTTCTGTCTCTGAACCGTATCCAGTCACAGCTGTCAGATGCACAGCTGAGAAAATACAGCTCCAGCTGCTGCTGCCTCCCACCTCGTTCCTCCATCACAGACAACATGTAATTTCCTGAATGGGTAGTCACCGAGTGCAGCAGTCATCTTAAGTGCTACTGACTTACAGCTCTGCTACTCCTGCAAGAAATGCTTCACTTTTCAGGAAGCGTTCATAAAAACTGGGTCACTTTCCCAGGTAGTACATGCCCGGTTCCCTGTTGTCTAAGCACATCATCCCGCTGTCAGCTCGGCAGCTCCTTCCCGGTAACACCTGGGGAGCGTGGCACAGTGCTGGGGAAGCACGGGCTGTCGGAGGTGCTGGGGCTGTGTCACCACCAGCTGAGCCCGCAGCGAGCCCTGGCTGTGGAGTCCTGCTGGGAAATGGAGCTCAGTAGGTTGGGAGCAGTGCTGCAGTAACACATTACCCACCTGCAACACCTGGCTTCTCTAACTGAAAAGTAGTTCAGTTACCGTGGTACAACACTAGATTGTACTATGAAAACATAACCAGCAAGGACACCTGGAAGGTATTAAATCACTCCCTCCCTTGTTTCCCCTTTGTCTGAGAAGGTCAACTTATTTTTGTTACTAGTTCTGTATGTAGAGAATCCTTCGTATTACTCAATCCATATGTTATAGACTATTTCAAGATGTTTCTTCCCATGTTTTTTATTTTGGTTTTCTGCGAATGCAGAAACACTGAATTGCAATGGTAATGGAGGTAGCAGTTAGGATGGTCTCTTGTGAAGCTGAAGAACATGCTAAAATCCCTTCCCTGAGAGAGAGAGAAACTTGGTATTTGCACTTTGGGCCAACTTGAACACCAGTTTATAATCTGTTCAAATGCAGGGGCACACATATTTTCTCCTGATGACGTTATCATACATTGTATAAAATACTTTCATCTTTATTGAGAGAAACACTGGCTCTCTGGACCACTGCTCAGGATGTTCACCCATCAGGTGGAATATCTTCTAAGTGTATATTGCTTTTATATTCAAATTGAAACAGCTAAGCCAGAAATACTAAATATGTGACTCAATCAGATGTATGAAATGCTTCTTCAGCAACAAGCACAGACTAAGTGGCCTCAGTTAAGTTCTTTGGTTTTTAGTCTGATGGATAAAAGAGATGATCATTTTCAGTTTCTTAAAACTACTCCACATTTTCCTCTAACCCGGGTTTTTTGGCTACAACATTATTTTTTGACTGGATTAGTGATAAAAAAATCCACCTAGCTATGGACTTCAGCACAATGGGGACTTGGTCAGGGTGCATAAAGGCATCCTGGATTTCTGTCCTATGTTAAATGTCCCTCCAAAGTAATTTCTCCCACTTCAGGGATTTCCTGCTAATCTTGAGAGAAACTTAGCGTGAAGCATTGCTGGATATAGGGAATATAGTTACTAGCCTTAAGTTGCCAGTATACTGCATAATATTTTTTAATTCTTCTAGAAAATGTAGCACAATGCAAATCTGTCGGATTTTTCCAACCTTAATGATTCTCTCAGTTGTGCATGCACCTCCTTTTTACTGATTCATAGTAGGTAGCTCAAGTAAGCTCATGCTTGCTAAAGACTTCACTGAAGAAGATGAAAAGTAGGAAACTGTCTTTGGGCCATTTTACTTTTCTTAGTCAGCTGGACTCTGCTTGGCAGTGACTAAACTTCAGAGAATTCCACATTTACTGAACTATTGAGCACTAATTCCAAAACCAGTTAATTCAAACAAGGTCACATTGGATGAGGGAGTTTTCAATTAGAGCTCCTACAATTACTCAGGATGCCTGAGGAATTGCAGGTTTCCCTTCCCCTGACTTCAAGCTATTTTCAGCTTTCCATTTTCAAATATAGGGCTACGTAGGGTGAATTTTTATAGCCCATGTTTGATATTTAGCCAGAAAACTCTCATGGTCAGTGAACTGATTGCACAGTTATGTACTTGCAAAAATAAATGGATAAGAATATGATATTTCACAGAGAAATTCTACTGTTCCATAGCATGGCTATCCCTTCAGACCCTAAAAGGACAGATTCACTGGTTGCTATCTGAACACTAATAACATTAGTTATTGTTTTTAGGCTTTGCTGGTTTGTCGGGTTTTTTTGCCACATATGAGGATACCAAAGGTGGGCAAAAGCCATGGTGCTACTACATGTAACACCTCTCCCAGGAGAAAAACATAAGGGAGTCAGGAATGCTCAGCTTGGGGAAGAGAAAGCTCAGAGGGAATTTTATAAATATGTATAAGTATAAAAACTGAGAAAAAAATGCTCTTCGGTTCTTAAAAGAAAAATGGTTTATGAGCAACAGATGTGTGATTTTCTTTTATTTCTTCAAGTATGAGGATACTTTATCCAAGTGGCTGTTTGGATCTTCTTAATCTGGTGCACTATGGCTAGGAAAACCCAGCCAAGTGGAAGAAAACATGCATGAAGTAACATCTCTACAATTTCTGTTCTCTCTATAGAAATAAATGCTCAGTCTGAGAGGATTTTACTGGTATCCATTGCTAAGTAATAGCTAGCAGTGGAATCCACAACAGGTATGTTTAGAACCACAAAGCATTGAGTCCAAATAAGATATAGAAGGCTGTGTTCTCAATCATGATTTATTATGTTGACCTTCCTTAATTACTGTTGGGGCTCTATGGAATTATCTGACACTAACTCTCTGCAGAGAACACACCATCTATCTCTGGGAGCACTTGGACATCCTGAGTTAATCCTTTGATGCTGTGCCAGCTTGTGTTCCTATACTGTGAGAATAAATCTTATCCTAACAAATGATGAGCCCAGTTCTACACTTGGATATGCACACATAATTTTCATTGCTCTGGATGTATCTGAAGGGCATAATTAGTCTTTAATAATTTTTAAGCATATTGAAGGTCTGCTGCTATGCTGACGCTGCTGTTCAAGAGCAGCTCTACATGGTAGAAATGGCCCAGGAAGTCACTGGGATGAAGGTGACACACATACTTTGGTTCAAGGAGTTCAACAGAGGATGGCCAAGTGGCTGTCGCAACTGTTCACAGCTCTTGGATTCCTGGAGATGGAGTAAGTCTGTGCTAATCAGGGCTGTCTGGACTCTTCAGGCTGATGAGGCATGAAAGCAGTTGGAGCAGTAGCCAGGAGCTTTTCGTAATTTTCATTCTCCCTGGTACAGATTATCTTCAGAGTCAAAGACAAAAAATGAAGTCACTGCCTTCCATCTACGATTAGTTAAAAAAATGTGTAGTGAGTGTTCCTCTCTTGCTCCTGCTGTGCTGTGCTTGACCAAATTCCTCCGTAACCCACTGGACTTGCCAGACAGCTGGTTCTTTTTTTATTATAAAGGACACCTATGCTTTCTCCCCTGGCAGAATTTGGCTTCAAATCTATTCTGTTCATAGAGTTTTCTCAGCTATGTTTTCTTTATGGTATTATATGGTAAAAAACAAAAGAGGAATTTATCAGAAAAATATAACATGGAAGGAAGGTGATTCGCTGCTAAGTGTTTGAACCCTTGCTGACATGGTAGAAGCTGACAGTGGCAGATGTAAATCTCAGCCCAGCTATTTAGCCTGAGGTTGCCGGAGGGCTTTGTCCTCTGGTGGGTCTGTGCAGCTGGGGGAAGCACACAGGGCGGCTGACCCTGGAAGCACCAGTTCATCGTGCTTCCTTGCAGTGAAAAAGAAGGAAAGACCCTGCCTGTGCTTCTCCTTCTGGGTTCCTCTGTGAATGAAAATAACCTCTAAGGAGTCTTCTCAGAAGCTCTGCATGTATTCAGTCCTGTTTTTTTGTTGAAGGTATATATGTCAGGAGCCATAATGATAATATGTGCACTGGAACTACATTCCTTGCCGTGCTAGCTATACAAACATCATTTGATCCATTTCTGAATCAGGAAACTTATTCAGACTCAGATCTACCCTAGAAAGACAACCAATAAACCTGATACTTAAAACCTACTTGAAAGATTTTTTTCCAGAGCATCAGAGAAAATAAAGACACTAAAATTGGTGACATTCCTAGGGCATAACCTGACAGAATCAGCCTTTGACCAGACAGATTATTTGAATTGTGTTGGGTTAGCCTCCAGATTGAGTCAACTAACAATGCTTATAGATGCTTTTGTGCAATCTAGTTGTCTAAGTTCCCACGACAACAAACCGTGGTTAGTTCAAAGACAGTTGGCTGGTACCATTTGAGACATTTGGGACATCTACACAGGACCTAGAAGAGAATTGCATCATTCTAGACAAGAAGCTGCTGTCCAGGCAGGAAGGCTTAGGTACCTATGTTTTGGTGAGTTTGACTCAGACTGAATACAGTGTATGGATCCTATTGTGCACCAACAGAGAATCAACAAACCCCAACCTACACTGAGGTGTTTTATTGTCACCTAATAGCACTTTGATAGTTCCCAGCAAAGTCTTACTTGCTGTAAGGCCAAAGTTCAGTCTCAGTGTACAGTCCATTAATATATACACACTGGAAACCACAAATACCAGAGCAATCCCAACAGCACACTACTACTCCTGAAGAGCAGCTAGAGGACATCCAGGGTTAGGTAAGATACTGAGTTTGAAGTGAGTAACCTATCACTTGGCTTTCTGAGAATGAAAACAGCATATCAAGGACACATCAACGAGTCATGATTTTTATATGCATTTTTTTTTACTTTTTGGGACATTCCTGTGTCCAGAGAAATACATATATTTTCACTCTCTGTTTCCTTCCCCCAGTCAAAGAAATTATACAAACTTCAGTCGTTAAAGTTCATCTCACGTGATACATATATCTAAAATGTAGGTGTCAAAGGCAATCATGTTAAATCCAATTATAGCCCATGGATATATATGTCCTCTATAACTTGTACCAACTATGAAAGAAGTGGTCCTCTGGACATCCCTGTTTCTCTCTCTTGTCTATTAAAATAGTCTAAAATGATAGCATTGTATAGCTAGCTAACTTTCATAAATCTAAGGCAAAAGTTAAACCTATTCAAATTGCATTATAGGGTGAAAACAAAGGTTAAATTCTGGTCCCACTGAAAACAAGGATAACTGAGAGAACCATTCTCTGATTTACAAATCTGAGACGTCAAAACACAGCAGCATCATTTTCTACACCTAAATACAGGGCTGGGATCCAGCTTTCTTAGCACTGGTTTTGACACTCATACTGACTCCATCTGCTTCCTGGGTAAAATGATTATAGAGTTGACAAAAAAGTGCACTCTGAGTTTGTCTGCAGACTTGTAACTCTCTGTGGATTAAATTAATTGTTTAAAGGTATTAAATTACATTTGGTTAAAATATTTAGTAATCACTTAAGTTCTTTAATGTCAGATTATGATTTTAATGTAGTGATAAAATTATGCAACATTTCCTTAAGGGTAAGTAAGCAAATTGTTTTTCTCATCTTATTCATCTTAAAATTCCTTACTGTAAGTTAAATAAAATTACAAGCTACACATAGTTACTGTAAGAAAGAGAATAGAGAATATAAAAACAAAACCAATTATAAGCCTACATAATATATTCATGAGGGGGTTTAGGAGGCTGATGGAAATTAATTTAACTGAGTGAGAAGGGTACGTGGGAGTTCAAGAAGAAATTCTACTGAAAAACATTTTCAATTTTTTGTTTTACTTCAATGTGAAAAGAGTAGCACAAGAAGAGTGATTCTTAGTGTTTGGAACTCTTTTTTCTCTTTGTCTTTTACTGTGTTGATGATGTGACAAATGCAATCTGTATTCCTGAAAAGCTGCACATACATTTTGAAAATGATATATAGTTAAAGGAACATTTTTCCTTCCTGTAACTGAAAAACTGAGATAATGTTTTTTAATGCAACTTCAGTATTATAGAGGCACATAGAAACTGTTTAGAGGAGCAGTACAGCTGTCAGCACTTCACCGTGCCTTCTACAGGATACTGGTTAGGCTATAATTTCTTGCTAATTAACTGATCTAAAATAGAACCCTTTGTAACCAGTCCATCAGCAATCTATGAGGTTTGTGTTGCCCACATCTCTTTTAATTTTAGGAAAGGCCTACAGTTTCTGATCTTGATGTCTTGTTTGATTTGCATTTCTGTTTTGAGACTACCATTAATTACACTGTCAAAACAGATTTTATCATTTATGTAACATGGAGCTGCCTACAGACCTAAGTTTTCTCAATATGGAGGTAACATCTTGTGCAGTGAATTACTTGATTATAGTAATTCCTTTTATACTTTTCTTCTCCAGGGAGATTCTAGTGGCTCCAGCTTTTTCCAAATTTAGTGGTCACATTTCCACTTAATTGTTAGTTTCCTGTACAAAATCAGATAGATGTACAGAACTAGCTTAAAAGGATCTACTCTGAATATTGAGACTAACCAGTTGCACACATAGATTTATTTTCTCTTTTTTTTTGTTTTTTAAGTCTCATTCAGTAATTTTTCCTGACCCTAGTAAATTTTAATTGAGGTTATGTGTCATACTAATGATTTCAGTAGTTTTTAAACGTGCTGCACAGATTCTGTTTATCAGAGAGATGTCAAAGACACATGCTGCTTGAAAAAATAGGGGTTTTGTATGTAATTCATTTGGCAGCAGTGTCTCAGTGATGCGCTATTTTGAAAAACTCTTTTAAAAAGTTCTATATAGGAAGTGCAGTTCTTGTCTATGCCAATAATATGTTCACATAATGGTCCAGATCCTGAGCTGGTATGAACTGGTCAGATTCCGCTGACTTCAGTATCAACATTTTCAATGGGATTAACAACATGATCTAGTCTAGGGCCTCAAAGTGTGCATTTAATTTAAAAAAATATGGAAATACAGAAGGTTTGCTTTTCATTCCTGTCTGGAGTTACAACGATATTTTGGGCAAAGCTGGTACTGGCTGCTATGTAGTAGCCTTAGCAGAAGGGATCAAGGTGCAGTAAATTAGGCTTCAGTCACTCCTGCAGGCAAATTCCATTCAGATTTGCTTTACCATCCAGCTCACAGGGGATGTGGAGCATGGGAGATGAAGCTCCCACCTTTCCAATGAACACTGGTAACAAAAGACAGAGAGGTTATGTCCCAGTGCAAACCAGTGTGTCCCAGGGACAGAGCTTTTGGCTGGAATTTATCTCATCCCTTTAGGCATTTCATAACACCATAGAATCATTAAGGTTGGATAAGACCTCCAAGGTCATTGAGTCCAACCTTTGACTGAACACCACCATGTCAACTAAATTGAGTGCCAGGCCCACTCATTTCTTGAACACTTCCAGTGATGGTAACTGTCAAAGTTAGATGTCCTGATTTGAGCTGGTTGTCCTTGATTGTCTTTATAGTTGATAGAGAAAAGCATAGGATGATTCATTTCCTGCTAAAATAAGCATCTAAGATGGGCGAGAATTGCCTCCAGAATTGCTTATTTTTCTCACAGTAATTCTAAAAGAAATTGGACAACTAACTTAGTTGTCTGGATGATTGGGTTTTTTTCGGTGACTGATGTGAAGTGAGATGGACTCCCATGTATAGTTCTCAAAAACTGTCTTGAAGGTATGATGTAATTCACTGTTACTAAAAGACCCTACTTAAAATATTGGTACAAGATAAGTGCAACATTTTGCTGCCATGGACTACATCAACATGAGATACTGCCAATTAACACCTGACTTTAGGGTATAACAAACATCCAGGTTTACTTAATCATAAGACAGGTAAAATGATCCAACAGGAAAAAAGGTTACAAAGTTATAGATGCAAACTACCCAGACAATGCTTTCAGTTATGCAGTTTAAATAAAATGCAGCCCATCATATAAACTGTGCTGATAAAAACCATTGGAGCGTAAGCAGTCTTTCCAAGAAAATATCAAAATATCACTGTGATATTTTTATATCTCATCTATATCTATCTATATCTATCTATATCTATATCTATATCTATACCTATATCTATATCTATATCTATATCTATCTATATCTATCTATATGTCTATATCTATCTATATCTATATCTATATCTATCTGTATCATCTATGTCACTGTTTCTTACTGTTTAATCTCAAAAGGAAGAAACAGGGTCTTTTCACAAATATCTAAACTCAAGACTTTCTACTGAGAAACTCTGGTCTCTTTACTGGCTAGGATTCATCATGGAGGGCTGAATGAGAAAAGGGAAGAAGCAGGAAGATAGGTTAATAACTAAAGTATCTCTTTGATTATGTTGGGGAGAAATTTATTCAAAATTTAATTAAAATAATTAAATGAATTTAAACCAAAATTATCTCTTGAATTTCAATCACACTATGACATTGGTAAGTTTTAATGACTACTTTTGCAAGGTTTGAATATCCTTACAATTAAAATAAACTCACCCTCAATTACCTTAAAAATGGAGAAACTCTTGAACATTGAAAGCCCTCAGAAATTACAGGATCTTTCACTACCAGAGCAGCAAGCAAAGGTGTGGACCTTTCCAGGGAGCAGCAGAGTAAAGGGCTGGAGATCCCTGGACTGTATGTGACATGTTTCCCTTGCCTGCCCTACACTCACATACAGACAGTGTTTCAATTTAAGTACAAGTGGGTGTGTTAGAGAAGCACTCTGAAGGACTTGATTTACATTCAGGTGTCTGTCTAGGGTCAGGTAACAGAGCAAATCACTCTTTTTTGTGTGCAGCCTGAGCACCTACTGCTCCAGCTTTGAAAGGAGAAAGTAGACACCCCAACCATCAGTGTAGGTTTTGAGGTAGCCACTGAGGGCACACACTGAAAATAGAACACTTGGATCCAAACAGACTGATTTAACTTTTTTCTCTTCATTGTAACAGATCCACTTTTCTCAATTAAATACCAGAGGCTACACATGTCAAAACTAAGCATTTTTAAATCTTTTTGTGATGAATGAACTTTAAAGATATTACTGATTCAAGAAGGAAACCCCTTCCTAACTTTTCAGAATTTGACTAAGAAAAGCAGATTATTTTGCACAATTAAACTGGCCCGTTTGATGCTAGAGTCTCCTTTTAGTGATGTTTGGCATCAGAGACCAGTGTAGATGAAAGCTGAAAAGAGGCACATATAAAAAGATGTGTTCCAACACCCTCTCTTTCCAACACAGACTTGTATTCTTATTTTTGATATCCATGCCTTGGTAGAAAAATCATCAAAGAGTTAATTCTTTTCATAAGAAATAAATTCTTTTAGTTTCTGAGATTTTTTTTTTTCTCAGAAGTCCCCTTTGATTTCTTAATGTTCTTTTAATGATCACCATTCTGTGTTTTGAGAAGTGACTGTCAGGCATCCATATGTACATTTTTATTTTAGGAGTAACTCAGAAGTTCTAATGACCGTGGTGGAGAACAGTGAAGAGATTTCAGGGCATTTCAGGACAGTCATGTTAGCTGGGACTTTCAAAGCCTTTGGCTAGAACACCATGGTCAAAAGACTATTCTGAAAACTGAGTACTCTTTTGGTACAAGATTAGATTTGATCATGGCCTTTCATTATGAGAAGGTCTCTTTTTCCTCTTCTGAAATAATTTCAGGGTTGTTGTTCACCTTCCCTGTGCAAAGCAGAAGATCTAGCTCCAGCCTGGGCGTCTGCATTGTGCTTCTCCTGGTGCTGTGGTTCCTCAGAGGAGCCCTGTGTGCCTTCAGCAACACGCCCCTGGGACCTCTGCCTCCAGGGCAGCTCCAAGCTCCCTGCAGAGCAATTATCCTCCTTCTGAATAAACCTCCTTACAAAACAGAAAATCCAGTTTACTCCTGCCGTGTGTCATAAGGGACAACCATTTCCTTTAATTGATGGTTCTTTCATGTAAATTCATCATCCAGCTAACTTTGTGATCTCAGCCTAAATAATGTTATTTTGACTAAGTGCTTGCTGGTTATATTGATTTGTAAAAACCCCTCAGGCGATTTTATCTTGCAAATGGACCAAAAGTGGTGATTTATTAAAAGGCTGCCCTTTGAAAGGTGTTCTGAATGTCACCCACAGCCACTGCTATTTCATCACATAGATCATGTTTCTCCTTCTGCCTTGTGTCTGCGAAGGTCTATGGCTAACCCAAAGTTATACCTAAACTGACTTATTTTAGTAATTTTATTTCTAGTATAAACTTTGTTGGCACTGAAATATGGGCAGAATAACTGACTTCTATGGCTGTATCAACAGTAACATTTAGCAAGTTTAGACAAATGCAGTGTAGATTAAGAAGGATATTCTGCTTCCAGCTATATCAGTTAAACTGTTGCTTATGATTTATCAGGAAATCTTCCTTGTATTTCTACTGTGTGTATCCAAACCACCAAATTGCCAGTTCTCCAGTGCTGGAATTCCTGGCTACCCTGCAGTATTTCCACAGTGCCTGATATTCTGGCTGTGACCAGTCCTGCCTGGCTGGCATCACACAGCACGTAAAAAAAATTAATGTGGTTTAGAGAACAGGTCATTCGTAGCCACCTCTGTGCCAAATTCGGCACTGGTGGGCAATCTTGTGTCAGTGAGGGTCTGGCAGTTAAGATATCAATCCTTACAAAACTAATTTGACGTTTTACACTTTTTCCTGACTGGGTGACAAATTAATGCATGTTATGCTGCATTGCTACCTGCTCATTTCTCCTGAACAATTTACACCTGGTTTGCATCATCCTTTAATCTGGCCCACCATGAAGCTGCACAGAACCATTTTGTTTTCTCTCCATTTCTCTAACAATGCCCTTCCTTAAAGGAAAATCCAGTGGAGCCAATTGTACATGTTTATGTTGAAGTACAGCAAGTAACTAAGCAGTTAATACTTTGATTCAAATGGAAGTCAGAAATACCCATATGATTTAGAATTAGAACAGTTTTTTACCATTTTTATACTTTTTGATTGATCATTATAAGCTAATAGAGGGAGACAGAATGTATGTTAGGAACTTTAAAAAATAGTTTTCCTACTTTATTAAATTAGGCAAAAAATAAATTCTGCTTTCTGTATCAAGATAGCCTTTGAATACAACTGGAAAGAAAATTTTAGTTTCTTTTTTCTAGTTTATTCATGAAAAAGACATATTTACATCTTGTGCCATCTGCTTTCTTATTCTTTGCATTTCAGAGCAGCTATAGATTTTACAAACTGATTAACAGCATTGCAGAGGTCTGTTACTTTTGCTTTGCTTGAGCCTCATTGCTCAGCAGCAGGACTGGTGAGAGGAATATTAGGAATGTTCAGGATATGCACACTAAAAAGATTAAAAAATTGAAGAAGTCAGAAAACTAAAGAAATCAGAACTCTTTGGTCAGCACCAGAAACAACAGGAGGTTATCCTGTTTATGTGTGCAAACATGGAGCGGGTCTCTGGCATCTGCTTAAGTCCACAATTTAAATCAGTCTGAAGCCATCCTGTGACAGGTCTGCCCTCCTGGTGCTGTGCTCTTTCACACCCCTGCCTCATGCTGGGTCTCATCCCCTGCTGCTGTGCTGCCTCTGAATGGCATCACCATTCAGCTTGTCCTCACTGAAGACAAGAATTCTCCATCCCAGTCTTTTCGTTCCCAGTTCAGTTTTCATCACCAGTGCCCTGTGGAGCTATGGGGCACTGTCCTCAGCCAATGCTCAGCACCCCAGGACTGCATTGCCCAGCAGCAGCCAGCAAAATCCTCCACAGCTCTGGAGTTTGCAGACTGATGGACTAAAAAACGGGGAAGACACGAAGCAGTGCTGCGGAAGTTTTATTTGCTTGCTTTGGACTAATAACTACTAAGTCAAATAAAATTTACAAGGTAGAGAATGATGCAAAGCTGACAGAAGCCCGTGTCCATCAGCATAAGCGGATGATAAATATAAAATTCATTTTATATTAGGAGAAGGAAATGTTTCTTCCCATATATAATGTATTTAAGACTGCCAGGACCAAGAATTGGACATGATAGAAAAACATGTTACTGTTGATAACAGGAATATTCCCAGATGCCATTATTAAGGGAAACAATTTGCAAGTGACATAAAATTTCATGCTTCAGACCTTAAGGCAATACTTATTTATTAGAGATCTAAACCCAAGCACAAACAGTAAACTATGGATTACTATGTTACTTTCTCCTTTAACAAGACCCTAATCTGTTATGTAGTCGTCTCTTAAGTCAGCAACACATGCCAAGTTATCCCATTTACTTCACTAGAACCACTTGAGTGATTAAAGCAAATAGAATTTGGTAGCAAGATTTGACTCTCAAATGCATGTCTCTATCCTCTTACTTGATTTTGTTAGTCTCCAATTAGTCCCAGATTTCTGTCTCTGAAACTGTTATTCCAGATATGAACTCATTAACAGTGTAGAGATGTTTTTTTTTATTCCCTGCTCAATATTTGATCTCTGTGACTGTATAGGAATTAATTGGATTTGTTCCTGCCGTATTTCACTGTAAATATGTATCCAGTTTCTCACAAACTTCCAGCCTTTCTCCTCGTTTCTTCTACTTGTTGAAAATCTGTGGGATTTTTAATTCCTGTTTAGTGTTCAAGATCAAATGCTTGCCAGAACACTGCAGTTACTGTAATACTTGGTGGCTTTAAAACATGTCACTCCACTGAAATAATCAGACTTTTTTAGAATAAAATATTCAATCCTAGGGGGAGAAAAAAGGGGAGAAGAAAAAAAGGCAAGAAATTGTTTTGGTTTTGCCACACGGAGAATTTTTCTTTCTCAGAAATGTAAATGAGGATTAAGTCAGCTATGAAGTGTTGCATCAGCAGTTTAACATTTATATTCATTAGACAGAGAAGTGTTCTGCTGCTCAAGTAGTAAGGATATACCTGCTTGTGATGTTTCATTATCACATTAGCCATATGTTTCATTATTCACTGCTATTATTTTACATGACGACAGATGTAAAAAACAGTAAAGTAGTTATCACAGTGATAACCTCTCTTATGTTACAGGTAAAATTGGCTTCCTGTGCTGGATATTGTTCACCCTAATTCATCCCATTGCCTCTATTTCTAATGTTTCTCAGCACTTTGATTACTTGCATCTACATTTGCAGGGGCAATGTGGGGGAGTGGCAATATGGCAACTCTTTTAGTGGAAACATTCCGTAGAGCCACTGCTTGAGTTCATTAGACACTGTCTTAATTTCCAAGCTTTACAGCTTCCCCCTTCTTCTATGAACCTTCTGTGCTCTCTAAAGCATCTGAAAAATATTGAGCTTTTCTTTCTTCTTAATAAAACTGACAGGAGATAAGATTGGTGATAGGACAACAAAATGGCACTTCAAAAAAAGCACAGTCTCAAATTCTGAACAGCATGTTTCACGTGTTTTACATGTTTCACTCTGTTAGAACAATTTAGCTCAGAGCAAGACTCTGAACCAGGATTGAGCAGCATCAGTAGTAATTCAAAATGTTCTTTCAATGAAGATTTTCACTTTCTAGCTCAGTCTTGCTCTCTTTTGTGTATGATAACACTTTTATTTATGCTTATCAAGAGTCAACATTTAAGAGTCATTTTCTCTGGACTCACTGTTCACATAGGCTAACCTGGTGATACAGGCTCAGCAGTCCAAGGTGTTAATTCCTAAGTTGTTATCTTCACTCCAGACAGCTGCAACATAGCCTCATATAAAAAAACACAACTGGAGAGGCTGACTTCATTGCTCATCAGCCCACGCTGGTGTAATGGGAAGAGGAACTCTTGTAGAATCCTTTCCAGACCCAAGTAACCCCAGTTCCAAGGTTACCTGAGTCACTGTTGCAATGTCAATCCATTTAGTAACACTAGACAAAGGCAAACTTACTCCTGCAACTATACAAGAAGTGAATTGGACTTGATTTCCCCATGCAGGAATAAAGAAAGACATATCACAATGCATTTTTTTTTATCAGTTGCTAATTTTATGAATTATGATTATATATGCTTTGGGGAAAATACTCTTCCACAACAGAAATACTCTTATTAGTACCAAAAAAAAAGTGTATAGTGGGCTTAGGCAATTAGAAAATTCAGCTGTGTAATATTAAAGACTAAATATTAATCTTTATGAATTTTTTTAAATTTTGTAAGGGAGCAGTATTGGCACAGTTCTGCATCTGTAGAGTTTTCTTGGATTTTTTTTTGAGCCTTATGCTGGAAGACAGAATCTATGTTAAACCAGCCTCAGAACTGCTCTGCTTATCAAAGTCTTAATAGCTTTCCATATATCATAATATTTTAACATGCCTTGGATTTCCTTTTATTGACTGTATTGTGGATATTTTAAAAATATATGTTTCTTACACAAGTAAGTAGCCAACCTTGCCTAATTCCAACCAGTGCACCTGGAGGGATTTTAAAAGGTTAAAGTGTGGCATACCATTAAGTACAATTTGCTGAATAATATTTTGTTCCAGTATGTTGATGCTATTTTCTTAATATACTGTATCTATACAAAGCTCACAGTTCAGATGATAAAAATAGGGGGGGGAAAAAAATCTTCCTTTATTTCTCTTATGAGCTTTATCCTGTGATCTCAGAAGCCCCAGTGTGTACTTAGCCAGCACAAGTCTTAACACACATATCCTCACTAACTTGCTTTCATCTTCACTGTAATTTGGGACTCGCATTTCCACCCCTTACCTCTTCATGTTGAAATAAAATGTTTCTGTGGACACCCACCTGACTCTGAGAGACACTTTCAAATATTAGTGCAGTTCATGAAGAGCACTACGTTACACCATCATAATTTTTAAGTAGCACAATCGTAAGGTGATTTCTGTTGTCATGTTTCCATCAGATTAATCTTGATTTCTCTCTTTCCTTTTTTCTTTTCTTTATTCTTTTTGCTTGGTTTTTTTTTCTTTTAATTCTTTCCATAGCTGTAACTTACACAAGTTACAAAAAAACACCACCACCAGTACCCCCTCGCACCACTTCCAAGCCACTGATCTCCGTCACGGCACAGAGCAGCACAGAATCCACCCAGGATGCATATCACGACAGCCGGACGCAGAGGATATCCCCGTGGCCGCAGGATGGGCGAGGGATGTACAACTCCACCGACAGCTTGGACAGCAACAAGGCCATGAACCTCGCCCTGGAGACGGCGGCTGCCCAGCGCCACGCGGCCGAGAGCCAGGGCACCTCCATACGCACCAGTGACAAGGCCATTCTAGTGACAAAAGCAGAGGAGTTTCTCAAGAGTCGACGTTCCTCTATAGGGATCCAGGTAGTCTATCATTAACATCTGTCTGTGATGAATTGCCTGTCTTCTTTCTGTAAATAGCATAGAATGAGTCATTCAGCTTCACTTGCTCTAATAATCGAACAAACAACCCCTGGCTGCTTAGCGTTAATTGCAATTCACATCAGGGCTGTGCAGAAAACTCTTCGGCTAATACACTGTACCTGGGAGAAAATTAATGAATAAATCTCTAGGGAGGTTACCTGTCATTAACACTTGATGTGAAAATTATACTGCAGAGCTACAGGTGAACAGCATGTTCATCTCCTTCCCTCCATGAATTCACAGTCCTTTTTATAGAATTTCACCAGCTTTAAAATGCTTTACTGTACTTTTTCCATTATATTTCTCTTTTGACCTTGGAAAATGTGCAAAGCCACTCGATCTTCAAGTATTTTACCTAAAAAGAGACCCTTGCCCTTTTAGTTGTGCTGGGAAGAAGGTACCAAAAAGGAAAAAGAAATGTTCTGGTGTAGATACAACATAATTAGAGATGGCAAGTAATGAAATAACATTAATAAACACCGTCTTTGAGCATTCTTCCATTTGTCCATCAAAACCCACAATATTTATTTCAACTGGCAAAATGTGTGTCAGACTGTGGAAAGCTCGGTCGACTTCTGTTGTTTCAGGCAAATGAAACAAGACAATTCCAAATGCAAATTTTGATTGCTATTCCTTCTACTAAATGGAAAGTACTAGATAGCTAGAAATGGTAATTTGTTCAAATCTTTAGGAAATACCAAGTAATAATAAAAATCGGAAAGTTGAACTGGCAAAGAATGTAAAGTCCTTCGAGACAGGAGTAGGGGAAAATTTAGGCTTCTGTTCTGCTGAATATTCCCTTTTACATCACTGGGTTCACTTCTGTGCTTACTTTTGCTAGATCAGCTATAGAGAAACTGACATTTATTTTGACATAGGTATTGTGGAGACAGCAACATAAATCTTGAGAAGGTAATTGTCCATGTTAAAAAGCCCAGTGAGTGACTGTATATTAGAAATATGCAGGAATATAAAAGGAAGTATGTTATTTTCTTTAAAAAGTAGTAATTCCGTTTCCATTAATTTCATAATATAGTCACAGAAAAGTGTTTGGGTTAAGCGTGTCACAGCTGCTGATTGAATTTTGCAGGTTAACATTTTAATGTATTGTAATTTTCCTGTTCCATAATGCATTAGACTAATGGGAAGGAATCAGCTTTGCCAGAAAGCTGTTTGTCCATTTCCTTGACATAAAAGTATTTGCTTCTGATTCTTCAGATGCAGAAGAGTAGAATTCAATTTAACAACCATGGCAAAATATTCAGATGGCTACTTTTCAAATGTTTTACAAAGTAATTAGTGTATCCTAAATTGTTCAGAGAAGGGGCTTGGCAGATAAAACTGAAAAGTTCAAAGGATCAGCAAAGAAATCTTTGGTACCTTTTAGCCCCTAACCTGAAACTTACTATTCAGAAAGGAATAGTATCTGGTGTTGTTCTTATCTCTCCTTTACAGCAACTATGCACAGTGGTATTTATCAATGTTGGTGTCTTGATTTGGTCAGTCCTGATATTCCAGCAATTAATTCTGGAACTTTGATTTCATCACTTGATCCTGTTTATTACTACAGGTGATGACCAGTACTTTTCACTGGGCCCTGACCCTTCTTTATGTGTGCTGTGTTTAATAATACATGCTTATAGTCCACAAAAACACCCGTGCAATGATTTCCATGGAGGCAGCAGATCTTCCATAGCAACATGTCATCTGACACTTGGCCTGTAACATCGGTCCTCAAATGCACACATGGAGAAAGGCAAATGTTGTTTGCAATAGCAGGTCTTAGAAGAGTGAGCTGTTTGTTATCTTTCAAGAAATACAAACTGCTTGGTTTGGTACCATTTGATATTTTAGATAAGGTTGAATTTTCAACAGAATCCTGAGCACATTTCTTTTGTTCGGGATTTTTTTCAGCACTAAGCTTCAAATGTCACATTAGTGCAAAAACTGCATTTCTGCAGTATTTTTAAATAGAAATGCATTTTGTTATATTGCTATTGCCAAGTTTGTACAGAATAAAAACACAAGGTAGAATGTTCTTATTGCAAACTACACAAAGAGTAATTTATGCACTCAAAGTGCAGTTGCAGTATTTAATTTCTTTTAGACTTCTGTGTCAAAGTACCTTGGAAAAGGATGTTTTTTATTTGCATATTTCCTTGATTGACTAAATGAGTTGTTTTCTCATTAGCATGCCATGCCAGGGTAATGCATTGAATTTGCATTTATTTGCATTAGTTAATTTGCTATCAGGATGGTTAATTTGTGCATTTTTTAATGTTCCATTCCTTTAACACATTGATGGGAGAATGCTTGCTGAGAGAGCTTCATACAGGAGCAGAGAGTAACAAAGGTGCAGAGTGACCAGCGGTGCCAGTGGAAATACAACAGACCCACCCCAGGGCTCCCATGTCTTTGAGATACATGATTTGTGTAATATACACATAGTGGATAGAAGTCCTTTTAAAAAGCCCTGGCATGCTAGGCATCTGCCAATAGGGTTGGTATTCACATGCACAGAGAACCCAAGCTATTAGGGAAGCACTGGAGTTACTATGAACATCAGTAGCACCTGTCTGCAGAGACAGAGAACAGCACAGATACACTAATCCATCTCATGGTATGTTAGTTCTATCCCAGATGGGAATTTTGAACAAAAAAAAATAAAAGCTTCAGAAATGAAGCTTTTCCAGGAAATACCTGGGGGGCTTTGGGGTTTTTTTGGTTTTATTTTTGACATATTTAAAATCAAGGCAAATATTGTCAGGTATGTCAATAGGCACTGGGAAAAAAAATGTTGATATATGAGTTCAAATGAATTTCAAAATACTGACTTTAAGATTAAAAATTTAGTCAGCAATTTTAAGAATATATGGATACAAAAAGAACAAAACTCTTGAAATACTAGTAGCTATAAACTTCATATCTGTCTTCTGTCATGACAGCAAAAGACCAATCGAAGTATTTGAATTAAAATGGAGAGGAGAGATTGTCAAAAGTAAAATAAGCACTAAAACAGAACAAGGTTGTTGCTAAGATATTTTCCAGGATTTTCCTTGCTCTTTTTCACACCCTGATATATATGCTAATGATTAACATTCAAAATCTGCTCTAGTTATAAACCATTTCATACTAAAAGCATTGGGAATGTGAAATATATGAGAAAACATGTCAAGAAATTCCTCCTTATTTATTTCAAGTACTTCAAAACAGGCAGTCCTTTGTTTCTTCTCTATTTAAAAGACATAAAGGCTTCTCAAAATGAACAGAAACCCCGGAAACGAATGAGATGGAAACAAATATTCTGAGTGAAGGCTGATTCATGGTGATATTTTTGGAGAAAAGCACTAATTGTAGCATAGAGAATGGACTCAGTCATCTTCATTTATCATCAGAAGATCACGCTTCAAAATACCTAGTGGGTTTTTTTATAATCTCCAGAATCTACATTAAACAAATCCTTCTTATAAATTAAAGGCTGTATCCAGGGAGATTAATGCAATAGCTCCTCCGCCTAATTTTTTGTGACAAAAGGGGATCTTCTGCATAATTTCATTTTATATATATATATATATATTTAATGAAATTATTAATGTCACATGGTAAAAATGTTGTTCATGATATTCTGCACTCTCAAACTAGAATTCCCCTTTAACACAAAGCATTTTGTACCCATATGTTAAATGTATTCAAATAGGCACCTACATTTCCTTTGTACAGTTTAGGTTATACCATCTTTGTCAGTGCTCTACTTCAGTGTATACATAGCAATCGAAAGAAATATTTGCATTGATTACACTGGTCTTTGGATCGTAAATTATCCAAAGTTATGGAAGTATTGTTTATTCTCCTCCTAAAGTGACTGTTAGACTGAACTTTTGTAAAAGGAGTGTATGAAGTCCTTTGCCTGAAGAAGTCAGTGAATATATGTTGGTTCAGAGCAATTTGCCACTTTGCATTAAATGCACCAAAAAAGTTATCAGTAACCTCGACTGTATACATTATTTTCTTGCTACAATCTCATATTAGCTTGACATAAATCCCATTTCTAAACTCTGGGTTGTATTTTTAGTAAAAAGCCCTTTCTTAAAAGATCAGAGGAAGTTTTCAAGCTGCTCCTTTTGGTAATTAGCGCTTACTGTGCCATGCCACGTATTTGAGTAGTCCAGATGTTCGGCTGGGAAGTAGCGGAGTGGCAAAATGGAGCTCAGTGGTGAGACACAAAAAATCTCACAAGCATGAAAGTATAGGTTTATTTTGCAGGGTTTCTAAAAATTATTTTGAAAGAGTGTATGTTTTTGGCTGGTTAAAGTATTCCATCAGTTAAGGAAAGCAATAGCAGTTAGTACTGTAGTTTTATTTGAAGTGTTTTTCCTACTTTGAAGTCACTGCATACAAATAAGGTCTCCCCATATCTAGGAGTGATTATCTGAATTCACAATTACATGTACTTGATCTAGTGTCAAAAGTAGTGTTTTCTACTCTCTTTTAGTCTTCTTATTGCTGAGAAGCCTGTGCAGGAGAGGAAGAGTGAATTATTTCCCTTCCTGTACATCATCAGAGAGATTGTTTATTAAATTCTAATTATAGAATAAATTGGTTACAGCAGTGAAAACCCATTGAGGGCAGTGAAGTCACATGGAGAGAGATAATGTGGCCTGAAGGACTCTTACTACTAATGTTTATGAGAGAGAAGCGAAAGTCAACAGGTTAAAATCTGTTTTCTTATGCATTGAATATATTAACTTCAAGTCTACCTTTGAGACAGTATGTATAGAATCTTAGACTGGATTTTTTAGGATGCTGCAATGTTATGTTGCAGTGCTCATGTTTAAGAGCAGAATAAGGCTTTAATACAGAAATAAAGATTGTTTTTAAGTAGTTAAAATATTATCTAAAAAAGCATAGTAAATACTTAGAAGCAATAATTTAGTTCACGCATTCTTTCCTAGAATGAGTGCCTATAAACATACTAAGATTGATTATAACAAGTGAGTTACTTGCAATAGTGATTTGCATTTATTAAAAAAATTTTGTGTTCATATAATTTACTTGTTGATCCTTTATTACTAAGACAGTGTTAGTATCTGATACTTAGTTTTCAAATTTAGAGCTGTATCAGTCAGCAGTGACTGATCTCTAAGGATTAATAGCATTGTCTACTCCTTGTATCAACAGCAAGGAATGTGAAGGGGACAGTTACGTTTTTGTGAAAGGTAAGACATAGAATCATAGAATCATGGAATATCCTGAGTTGGAAGAGACTCACAAGGATCACTGATAAAATAGAATAATCTCAAAATGCTCCATTACACTTGCTATTAATATTATAAGCCTAGTGGACACAAGCACATAAGATGACATCTTTCATGGCATAAAATGCCAATTTTTAAGCTCTTTTTTTGCAGTAAGAGAGGAAGATGATGTATTATATTAGATCTACACCTTTCTTCTGCTTTTGGTATGACTGGCTATTTTTTCTTTCCTCTTTCGTGTGAGACTCCGTCGTAAACATATAAAGATAAATTTTTTCACGTTATTTTGCTTTACTGAGACTGTAGGCCAATTTGAAAATATTAAGGCTTTTACAACCCATGTAAATAATTAAAACAATAATGAATCAAGGAGAACAAAAACAGATTTAGTAAGACTTATTTGAGTTTCAAGAGTCACACAATCAAACCAAATGTATTACTATTACTTTTTATCCTCTGCTCATTTGAGTTTAGCCTGGGCAATCTGATTAAAGAGTTTCCTGCTGTTTTCTAGCAGGAGTCTTTATAATATCTGTCATACAGCAATGTAATTTATTTGTTCATTTTTTTCTTTATGATTGAAAATTATTGTCTTATTTTCCACTTTTACTTGTGTTGTTATTTGCCTTGATTTTACATTTTGTTGGTTGATACAATATTTGCAATCCTAGATTTTGCCTGCACACACACACACAAAATTGGCCTTCTCCTGCTGTTACAAAGCATAGCGAGAAAATGAAAGCATTAAAATATCAAGGCAATCATCAGGTCATTTAGTTAGTGTCAGTCTTGGCAAGCTGGAGGGAAGGATAATTTGGCAAGAGTTTATATTTAGAGATAAGTAATATCATTTTTATTTTGATACCTGGATCATCATTTTTCTGATAACTTTTTTTTTGAATAAAATTTTAGAGCATATTACTTCATTTCTTCCTGTGAATTTCAGGTATCAATTGCATATTGCATAAATTACTCAGTATTATATCTCCAGGTGAAATGCCAGTAAGAAAACACTTGAAAACAGATAGATGAAAAAGGCTTTTTCTCGATGTGTTGCATCAATGGAAAAATACCAACCCATTCCAAATATAAAAGGTAAATCTGCCTCCACATGTCAGAAGCCGAGTTCAAAAGAAGACCTGCTATTTCTTACTAAACCAAACAATGTAGCTGGCAAAAACAGGTATGTTTTTGATATGCAATAAGGAAGAAGGGTGTGTGTTGCAAGTCTGCCTGCTTTGTTCCAGAAAAAAATTGATGGACCAATTGATATTCTCCATAGGGGCCTTTCCTTGTTTATCTCTTTGGACCATCATGTTTCCAACAACACTGTGTCTGAGCTGCTGAGACATCTTTGTGGAAAGCAAAAGTCTATTCTTTGTCCATTGGCCATTGCTCACCTCCAGAGTGTTACTAGCCATATGTTACCCCCACAACCATGATCCCACTGTCCCTCCTCACCCTATTTCTGTGTTCAGAAATCTGACCTACACCTCATACCCCAGGACTCACTCCCTAGGTACCAAGGAACACATTGTATAAAAATGGTCATCCTAAGGATATCACTCTATGAAAGGAAGTGCAGTGCTTTGGAAAGGGCTGAAGGCAAAGACTGACATGTGTGGAGATGTCAGCTTGGCTTCATCTCTCTGGCTTTGCCTCAGGTCTGAACTGGCACACAATGTCCTGTCCTCCCATGCTGAGCCATGTGAGTGAGCAGAAGGCCCTGGTGACTCCTTTGTTCCCATATGCTCAACTTCTTCAGTCTGGCCACCCACAAACTTCTTTTCCCTTGTCAAACATTAAGGCTTGTAACCCTGTGGAGCCTGTGCATACATCACTGAGACCATCATCTGGAGTTCCAGTTCAGTTGAACAAGTCCAAGGAACTTGATCAACAAGTGGAAATAATAAGAAATTATGTTGATCTTTTCCTTCTGATGCAGTCCAATAGAATAATAAAATATAATTGAATTTTAGAACAGTTTCACTTAGAAGGGACTTTAAAGATCATCTAGTTACAACACCCTTCCATAGGCAAGAACACCTTTCACTAGACCAGGGAGCTCAGGACCCCATCCAATTTGGCCTCAAACACACTTCCAAGGATAAGGTATCCACAACTTCTCTGGGAAATATGTTCCTAAATTATGTGATTTAACTCAGAATGACTGGTTGCTTTGGGGATGAACCGCATTACCATAGCTCTGAGCAACAGTTTAGACTTCCTGATCACTCCAGATGTTGTTATGGATTTCAACATCAAACAACATTCTCCAGAAAATGTTTCCCCACCTCGGACATCATCTTCCTGCTAGCACTCCTACAGGTGCAACCAGGAGCCACAGTCTAGGCATTTTGTGTTATCTGCTCTTATTCACTACACAGTCTCAGAATGGGTTGGGTTGGAAGAGACCAGAGTGGGTCATCTGGTCCAACCTCCCTGCTAAAGCAATGCCATCCCAGAGCACATTACACAGGAGTGCGTCCAGGTGGTTCTCGAATATCTCCAGTGAAGAAGACTCCACAACCTCTCTGGGCAATCTGTTCCAGTGCTTGGTCACTCATGCAGTAAAGGAGTTCTTTCTGGTATTCAGTTTCTGCCCATTACCTCTTGCCTTATTGCTTGGCACCACTGAGAAGAGCCTGGAAATATCCTCTTGATACCCTCCCTTCAGATACCTGTAGACATTTATATGGTCCCCTCTCAATCATCTCCTCTACCTCTGAGAATAAGTTGAGTTCACGCTTCAAAACATGTCTGCACATATTTGACTGTCTCATTGCAGTGGTCAAAGCTGCAAGTGTAACTTGCCTCTCTGCTCCCCCCCACAACAGCCTACATGAGCATCTCATTCTTTGCCCAGTTAATGTGGGAAATGAACATGTTTTATATGCAGCTTTCCTCAGATCACTGAAAGGACTAGGTCTAGTCCCTCACTTAGACTAGAATTTGTTATTTAAGGCTCTTTTGGACCGTGCTGTAAATAAGCCTGTCTTTCCTGATAGCTAGATATCTCTCTGTGCAAAAAACTGGACCTTATTGCTGCTTTGCTTAGAGCAATGTTCTTTCAGGGACTGGGCCCCCCGAAAAAGCTGAAGCTTCTCACTCATGTTGCAGCCAAGACCCACCTTAACTAGGAAACCAGTTTGCCTATCATTTCAGTTGGTTGTTCCGGCCTTTTTTCCTCCAAGCTGCTATCTCTGTGGTTGAGGCTTTTTTTTACTGCCAACATCAAGGGGAATCTTTCTTTTTATACTGACAACATCGCATTCTGGAGACTGTTACCAAGTCTGATATTTTAGTTCTGTCAATGCACTGCCCATCCAAGTGAATATAGCCAGCTTCCTTGCTGCTGCCAGGGTGGAAACAGATGGCAGCATGCACTGCCTCTTAGACCTTATGCAGAATAAAGGGAATTGCTGGGAAACGTGTCTTTCCCAGACTGTTGCCACACTGATAGCCAGAGATTTTAGCACACCTGTGCCTGGTGCTACACTGTACAGTTCAAGCATGCTATTAACATTTACTAAAGGGTTTCTGCACTAGCTGTTCTCATGAACATCTCCAAGACTCACACACAGGTAAATATGAATATGTACTCATCGCTGGCTGGAATTCCCTTCCGTGTGAATGTACACTGAGCTACGGCTTAACGATGGAAGGAGAAGTTACCAGCAACTGCCTTCTTCAAGAAGTATAGTCCAGATATGCACTCATTTCCCACCCTCCTCCCACCTTGTCTCTACATCCTTTCAGAAACCAGGTGAGGTTGGGACTGTGCAGCTGAGACACAGCTGCAAAGACCATCAGGCTCTTTCCAGAGATGCCTGTGACTGCTGCACGGGTGAAACTCTTCTAATCTTTATCATCAGATATATTCTTTGAATTCCCGCATGGAGTGTGCATGTTGAAAAACTGGTTGCTAATATTATTTTTTTGATTTGACAGTGAAAATATCATTCAGAAAGAAAAGTCAGTTCTACTCTTTTTTCTTTTTTTCCTGCCTCTCCCTTGATTCAGTATAATTTGCATACTGCAGCACTTGCTCTGTCTGTGTCAAAGACTTGGGGGCGGTGTGGTGGTGGGGAGTGCTATATAAAATCCCACAGAAACTTGCAAACGCAAGTCTCAGTCATGAAGGAAACTACTGTGAATATATTTTGGTAAGTGTATTTCAGATGGGAATGCTATAAAAAGTGCATAAATTGCCTGCTTGATACAGCATTTTCAGGACTGTGTTATTAAAAAAGGTGAGATAGGGCATTCTGCTGTATCCCTCACATCATTTAATGGTTTTATATTTGTCAACACAGTTGTCAATAAAATTTCATTGCTCCATTTCTTTTTATCACTCGCAAGCTTATGGGGCTACTTGAGGTTTTATTTTATTTTGTAAATCAAGGACTATAATGAGACCGGTTTATAATAATATAAAAAGGGGTTACCCTGTGGATTCCTCATTCTAAGAACAGCCCTTCCAGACCAAGCTTACTCCCTGATTCCACCAAACTGAGTAATTGCTTCTGCTTGGATTTGAAATAGGGAATTACATAGCAGAAGTACTTGCGCAAAACTTCAATAAGACACAGCACTAAAACAATGGTACCAGGCTGAATAGCTATTGCATTTATTTTACCGTGCTAGGTGCTTCTTAGCAGTAAGAGATGAAATATATAATTAATTTTGATCGAGTGTGTGTAGAAATAGTGCTGAGTTGTCGATGCTCACTCCGCAGATGTATCTTTTGTGTTGAATTAGGTGGAAACAGCAACTGATTCAGATACTGAAAGCAGAGGCCTACGGGAATACCACTCTGTTGGAATACAAGTGGAAGATGAAAAACGGTAATTTAAGCATGTTCAAAAACCTGTAGTCTTTTGTAACACAACACACATTTGTAAACAGAGTTAATAAACAACACCTGACAAGTGCTGCCACTAAATAATTCACAAAGCCAAATTTCTTATATGCATGCTTGTCGTTTGGTAAAATTTGTGGAGATTACTTAGCAGTTGCTTCACATTTAGCTAACTAGCTTTCCAGTTTTTAATTGGAGGGAAGGAAGTGAAAGTATTAAATTGAAGTACTGGCTTAATATAATTTCATTATTGACAGAACAAATACTAAGAGCTGTGTATTGAAACAAGTCTTCCTTCAATAGGACTCCTCATGCTGATCCAGGCTTTCCCAGCCCACACAAGGAGACAGAGTTCTTAGGATAGTACGTTTACTCTAAACTAGAATCAGCTTTTTGATTTGTTCAGTCCTTCTCTTTTGTAAAGCTGAGGGCCCATGTACTGACCCACAGGTTATCCCTGGCAGGTACTGTTTGCCAAGTGCTGGACCAGGAGCATTATCTCATTTCACAGCAGCTGTCTCACAGTGTCTGGCTGCTAATTGCCTTTTGCCATCATTGACTACAAATAATTTGAGACAATAGATTCCGATGTGAAAAGATTTCACAAATCATCTTTGCTTCTCTATCTAACTTTTTAATACAAACCTTTTCTAAAATGTCATTATTCAGTGTCATATTAACAGTGGAAAATCAACCTTTAATGGGCATCATATAAGACAAAGAAAAAACCCCAATCTACAGTCTTAAACCTGCTGGTATTATCTTTCTTTTCTTACAGGATTCTCAAAGGTCCTAACTGAGCAGATTTTCATATTTTTCTACTTACAATTCTGAACATTTGAAAAATTTTTATATATGTACGCTTTACAGACTTCTATCAGGAAGTTCTAGTTCTGCTAGTTCTTTCCAGTTTATTTAGTAATGATACGTATTATTTTGTAGTATGAGAATAAATCAATATTTGCTTCCAGAGATAATTTAAATTATTTTCTTTTGTACCCTTGCTTAGATCAATGATTCCACTATGCATTTTGTTTTTCCTCTCTGTTGCTACTCACCATGTAATTTTAGTGAGATACACAGAAAGAAAAAACGTTTAACATAAAGTCCAACAAGAAGAACAGAATCCACTCACTGAAACATTATTCTGTGCCTCTATACTATCACATACGTTATTTCTATGTCTTACTATCTTTTCTTTCTTCCCTCTTCACCAAGGCATGGACGATTCAAGCGCTCAAACAGTGTAACAGCAGCTGTCCAGGCTGACCTGGAACTGGAGGGTTTTCCAGGACACATCACCATGGAGGATAAGGGACTTCAATTTGGCTCATCATTCCAGCAGCACTCAGAGCCCAGCACACCCACCCAATATAGTGCAGTGAGAACTGTACGGACACAGGGACTGTTCAGTTACAGAGAAGATTACAGGACCCCAGTTGACACCTCAAACCTTCCACCACCAGAACCCTGGCTAGAACCAGCCATTGAGACAGTAGAGACTGGTCGAATGTCTCCTTGTCGACGGGACGGATCTTGGTTTATGAAGTTACTACACACTGAAACTAAGAGAATGGAAGGATGGTGCAAAGAAATGGAAAGAGAAGCAGAAGAAAATGATCTTTCTGAAGAAAGTAAGAACATTTCAGTATCTTTTTTTACAGATGATTGCTAAAATAAGAAATCTGTTAGGATAAAGCTGTGAGCTGTGGTTTCTCCTCACTCATTCTCTAGGAGCAAGGAACCATAAGATATAAGAACACTGTCCTGCAACTGACTGCACAAGATGGTGTTTCCCAGAGTAAGGTTTTGTGGAAGTAGTTAAAGAGCCAACTCTAGAGCCCAGTGCAGGATCAAAGTCTGGTATTACATAGAGCTCAGATGGTGCAATAGCTCCATCCACAGCTCCAGCTCTGACACATCCTTTCCACTCACTTGTATGTTTCCAGTGCTTGACCCTTGGCCAGAGCATACAGGATGGTCTTACGTGGACGTTGTTTTGCCCTTTTCCTGAAACCTGTGATTTTGTCTCTTAGTGAGCAGCTGTTTTAAAAATTTTTCCATTCCTTTACAGGCACTTTGGCCTGTTGGAAGAACAGAAAGCAGTAGTAGGCAAGAACAATAGTTAAAGCACTTCTGCAGTTAGACAGGCATATGCATTATTAGAAAATTCGGCTGCATTTTCTTATTGCAATTTTGCCAAGAATCATTATTATTCTCTCATGTCCTGTGGACACCTTGAAAGGAGTGATGGGATAAAGTGAAAAATAATGTAGACTATTTCGGAACAAGATCCAAGACAGCGCTAATGATAGTAATAAATCAAAGTGGTCCTAGGACTCAGTAGCCAGCTCCCTGTGATTCCCTTTGAGGTCAATTATCCTTGTTCTTCAGGCTCAGTTTTATAAATATTTCAATCCCTGACCATCTGAATTATTGTCTCAGCTGAAATTTTCTCAGATCACAAATGAATTCGTATTAGGTTTTCTTACTAGCATCTTTCTATGCACTCTTACAAATTTCACCATCACCTCTGAGTACTGCTTCCTGATCGTCCTCTTCCCCCTCAATCAGTTCTTGCTATGATGTACCCTCAGGTCTTGAGTCAGGCCAGCATGGTGACTAAAAGGCCAATTTCTATTTCTTGCACTGACCTTTTCAAAACAAAGAATGTCTATGTTTTTACGTCATTGTTTTTTTATGTTACAGTCATAGTTCTCTGCTGTATTGTGCACAAGTCTGCCGAGTAACAACAGAGGATTTCGGGTGGGGTGGTGCGTAAGGCTGGTTTTCCTTCCTTCAGCCTCTGGTGCTTTCTGGACTGTAGGTTTTCTTCTTATTTTCATCATGGCAGAGCAGAGCTCAGAATTTTCCCCTTCCATTGGTGCTGTGAAGACTTTAATACCCTCCCAGGGACTGTTAAATAATAACATATTTTGCTTTGATTAGCCTGTGGAAGAATTTCCAAGCCTCCTTTCATAATGGTTATTCCTCAGTACTTCTTTTTATCGCATGTCTTATTTTTCAATTCTTCAAGTCTTTGCACTTCAGAATACTGACGTTTTAATATCATCATTAAGAATCCCAAAGCACCTGCTTCCCAGATCACCTGTTACTGATGTAGGAACATCAGTGTTTTCAGTATGAAACAGAAGTTCAAAGAGCAAGGCTTTGATCTCCTTTGAAAGGGTAAGATTATTAGGGAGCAAAGGGGAGGAACACGCAGGCTGTTAGCCTCTCTCATTTCCCAGCAGAGTCTGCAGGCAAGGGCTGGACTTCTTCTACCTCCTCTCTCTGCAAGCTCTTCCTTTTGCACAGCCCTAGTCAAATCTGCAGCCATATGAAATGAGCACTGGAAACATGCTTGCATCAGTACTTCTCCCTCACTTAGAGACATGGAGAGGCAGTTAGAGCTGTTATTCTTTGGAATATGAAACTGGGTACTACATGAGGAAAACTTGGATGACCTGACTTTAGCTGACTACCTGTTCTCAGGTGCAGAACCATTCTCCTTCCCGTCATGTGAACCTATACTCTTGCACTCCAGAAATACTCTGAAACACCTTGCTGCATGGTGAAATGGCAATCAAGAAGGTAGTTTTCTGTAAATTGTACACACGACATGAAGACAATATGGACATCAGTAATTTTTATTAATATTTGGAGTTAGTGACACCCTTTTAATTTGGAATATTTCAGTCAAAAAACAAAACATAGTATCAGGATTTTGTTTCCCTGTTTGTAGAGGGACTCTAATTTGGATGAGAAAAAGAAAGAGCAATTCCCTCATAACAGAGTTCATAAAATACAACTGAAACCTTTGCAATCTCTTTTTTTAAACTAACAAAAATGGGTTAATTACTTGTGCTTGGAGGAAATTTTTGACCTCCCTAAGTTAAAGAAGTTATAGAATAGGTCTACATAGTGTTTGCAAAGTCAGAATTTGTGATCAGCTGACTCTCAAAAGTGAATCCCAAAGTTCAGGGTTTCCATTGTGTGTGACTCATTTCAAGAGATCTTCCTGAAATAATTTCCAAATTACATTATTTTTTAAATGGTATCCCTTCATCTAATAACACTTATACCAAGTAAAAGGAAGTTTTCAAAGAATTAATTTCACAAGGGGAACGAGCTTCACAGCATTCTAAAAACTCTGAGTGAACAATTTTTTCTCCTGTTGAGCCTTTAGAACATTTTGTACCCCCAGTCTGAGCTACAGAGGTTGTAAGGTGTGTATCCTCAAGAACTTAAGTTTAATGATATCCCAGCATGAAATGTATCTTGCCATACTTAAACATTTGCCAGTTCCTTGAAGAAAATACACACAAATGGCTGAGCCAAAAGCAAATAAATACGGTTTTCCATCTTCCAGCAAGACTACTATTCCCAAAACACTTCACAGCAAAGTTTGCACATTCAAACTGTCCTACTTAATGCTGAACCATTTCTTTTTGGCCTGGTTATATTAATTGTACCTGAAGACCAAATATAGCTTTGCATCTCATAGAAGAAGGCTGTCGTTATGATACCACTTCTATTTTGTTTTAAACACGGGAACAGTTTAAATAGAACTGCATTTTAGAAAAGAATTTCAGTTTTGGCATTAACACAGCAGCCCTGAGATCACCAAAAGCTGTCTGATTGCTATATTGATTTTTTCTTTAACTGTAGCTTTTCTCCCATAATGTTGTTTCAAGAACTTCACTCATCAGGTCTAGGAAAAAGAGATAATCATTGCAGCACAAATAACCTCTCTCTCCTTCTTTTCAAAGAATTTTTTTTATTTGGTCAGTTGCCATGAGTTTTATTTTGAAGTCTCTGCAAAATTCTTATATTTTTTGTTGGGGCAGTTATTTGCATTCTAACTATTTATTATTTTCATATGTGTGTGTGTGTGTGTGTGTTCATTTATATGTAAAAAATATAGATATGTGTCTGTAACAGTTTCCAGGGTTAGACATCTGGTCATTTGCACTCACAGGGTGCCTCCAGGCAAAGATATGTGTTTCTCATGGGTGCTGACTGGAGTTTCAGTTTTACACCCTGAAAACTGTGTTTGGCTATTACTGAGTAGGTGATGACAAGAAGAACAATTTCAAGTGTCACAAAGCTATTGGAGACCAAGAGGGTCAGGCCTCTGCATCCCACGAGCACGGTGATGGGAGCAGGGAGAGCAGAGCAGGGAGAGGGAACCGCAGTCCCTGCCCACAGTTTGCAGGCAGGGTCTGGCAGAGGAAAGAAGACAACACCCTGGGCTTCTTAGTGCCACATGCTTGGCCACTAGAATACTTCGTTATGGAGAACAGCTCCACAGAGTTTAGTCTCACATAAAAATCCTTAGATATGTGCAAAAATTAACTATGGGATAAACTGTGCCAGCAGAAAGGTTGTTTTGCTGGTATCTTCTGCATCACGGTTCAGCGCTCTGCTAGCATAGCCGTAAAGTCATCTCTAGTGGGGAAAAAAATAAAGGTATTAGAGTGGGAGCTCAAAGTATCACCTCTCTCTCCCTTTCCCCTTAATTCCATGGATACTGGACCATTCCTTGCTAATCCTCCAGCTGATATTTCCACAGTACTGCAAAGGCTTTACTAATAGGGCTGAATAGTAATAGAAAACACAGAGTAAAATCTCCCATAATTTTAAGGGAATAAAAATCAACAAAAAACCCTCACAGCCAATTGATTTTAGTATATTCATGAATTAATTATCCATAAAAGCTTTCTTAGGTGTTTGACCAAATATAGGTTATCCTTTAACCAAAGAGAAATTATTGGCATCATTTTCTAATGCTTTTCACAAACTTATCCTTCAGGAGCTATTGAAATTTCCAGTTGGAGTGTTGTGAATGACTAAAGAATGTCTTAACTGTACTGAAACAGTCTGTAAAGTCCTACAGTATGGCATCCAAGAATTCCTCCTAGCATTTGTATTGTTCTGCTGAAATTTTCTCCTTTTTGAACTTATCTTTGTTGAGGTAAAAAGCAAATTTGCATCAAGTCCCAGCTGGTGAACAAGGGTCCCATTACCCTCCAGAGCACTGCCAGCTGGGGGCTGTGTTGTCCTAAAATGCCATCTGAACGTTATATATTTATTTATGTGTCTATGTTCTCTGTTGATAGTGAAAAAGATATTTCTAAAGAGTACTAATTTAGGTTTAGAGATTAGACAACTATCATGCCCTACTTTGAGTTAGTAGGGTGAACTAAATGCCAGTTTCAATATTTTTCCAGGCATATTTTCTCAGATTGTTTGTGGAGTGATTTATTTACAAGTATAAGGGGGAAATGAAATGATCAAATGGAATGAAAATTTAAATTAAAACATGTCATTTAAATAAACAGTAATGAATGCCAGAAGCAGATTGATTGTTAGTAGTTTCTCACTGCTGGTGCAGCAGTGGCACAATTGAACAAAGCTTTTAACCTGTCAAGATCAGAGTTACAGAGTTACAGAGTTACGATTATAATCGATTTCATCAATATAGACCTGACTTCTCCCCCTCTACCTTTGTGATATGAAATCATTTTTGATTATAAGGTTTTGTAGATTTTCTCAAGCAATTCCACGCACACAGGGGAAAAGACACCATTGTGTTAATTGTGCAGTTTACACAATCTCTAACCAGGGTGTAAATCCTGAGCCTGCTTTTACTGAAGTCACGTTAAGGGTTTTGTATATCTTCAGAGCTCAAGTCATACAGGACCACACAACAAAAATGGAGTGCTTCACATGCTTCAGGGAGCAGAATTAAGGTTGTGTGACTCTTTCCTGACATTTGGGCAAACACAACATTATCTAAATGAAAGGAGGTATATGGATTATATGAAGATTATGGCTCTTTATGTGTATTGGTAGATTTTATCATTTATTTACAAGAAAAATCTTCTAGTCATCATCAAACATCTCAATCTCTACAGTCTCTAACATTCATCATTTTGTCATGGAGATAATCAATCTGCACTCATCAGAATAATTCCCCAATGCATGAAATTAATAACAAGGCTTTGGATGTCTATTAATATTGTGCTAAAGATTATGAGTTGAAGTGTTTTAATACTTTAATTTAATTACAGCAAGGCAGAGTAGCATGAATATGAGAGATTCTAACCTCTATGTTTTATTACATCTGATTTACTTATTAAAATGGAAATAGAGTTAGATCTTTAGTAAACGCTAGGGCTGTAATTATACATGTGTATTCAGCACAGTGACTCAGTGGCACATGCAACCATCCCAGTCTTATATCCCTGACAAATGTGTATCCCACCAAAATGCTATGTTGCTAGTGCCTAAGTCTTGACCAGTCTGACTGGGCTTTAAATCACTAATGGCTGTGACATGATGCTTCATGATAATGAAGATAAAATTAATGTTTATTTAATATGGGGGTTTGGGTAACTGAGATTCACTAGAAAACATCAGAGAAATAGATTCTGTTAGGATTTACATTTCTGCAGAAGAGCTAAAACTGATGCCCCTTACTCAGACTATGTATTTGAGCTATGAACTATAAAATTCAGCAGAGGAAACTAAAACTGAACTTTACTCACTAGAGACAACCAACATAACCATCAGCCCATGGAATCGTCCTCAGTCTTTTTTTGCCCAGTGAATCATTGAACATGGCATGGAATAGGTGATGTCAGGGACCTGCTACAGCACAATTCCTCATCCTGGAAAAGGAGGACTTCTGATCCCACAATGGGAGTTTGTCTAATGTCCTAAGCTTCAGATCATCAAGAGAAAAAAGGAGGATACAAGGCTGTTTCTCGCTAAAGTCATTGCCTTTATTAAAAATGCTGAAAACCAAATTAAAGCAATTTGTGCCAGATCAAATGAAACATTTCTTTTTTATTTATGTTTTTGTATGTTTGTTCAGGTTTTAAAACTCAAAATATTCCTTTCTGTATGCCAATAACACCGTAGAGAAAAGTGAGGAGTCTGGTGATCAAAAACCCCAAACCAATTAAAATGTTTTATTTCATTTGGCCAACAGAACAAAAACAAACCTCAGTGAATTACTCATGCAGCCCTGAACCACTTAACCCTTTCACAATGGATGTCACAGAGGACTGATGAATTATGTATATTTCTTTTTAATTTAGTGTTGTGGCACAGCCGTACTGTTTGTCTTACAGAAAGTGGAATAGAGATTGAGAACCACAGCTCTAGGTATTAACACATGCTTTGAAAGTTACTGAGATTGTAACTGGAGCCCAAAACTTTCAAATTATCTCTTGCTGCTATTTGTAGGTGAGGAGATGTTTCGCTGGTCTGAAGAAAGCAGAAATAAAATGTAAAATCTACTGCCAAAATACTTTTCACATGCCCTCCTGTACTCATTCTAAATAACAACAAAATGTTGTTATTGCCATAGTTTAATGTTTCCTATATCATGGGCTGCAGATCAGTTGTGCTGTACTACTGTCTGTAGCTTTATTCCACATTCACCATCCTGTTTGAATTATCAAACTTGGTTTCTCCAAATTGAAGTAAAATATATCAGAGTAATTCCTGTCTACCCTTATCCCACCTCTCTATACATTTAACATTATTTAAAGATCTGGAGATTCTCCAGCTAAAATAAACTTTTCATTGAGACCACAGCTTATAATGCTTTTTAAAATGTTGTTTTTTTCATCATAGAGATGGATGTAGAGGAAAGGAAGTGTAAGAAAGTATATATAGGAAAGTATAGAAAAGCATGGTGCTACCTACCAAAGTGTGGTATTTATCCCAGCAAACGTGGGAGTCAGGATGAGTTAGTTTCTTAGGGATAAGCCAATCCCCTTAGGCACTGCTGTCAATAGAAAGACAGAGGCATCTCTAGGAGGAAATTCAGCGCATCTAAAAATAAGTGCCTAACTGGGCTGAGCTGCTGAGCTCAGATCACTGATTATAAAGCATTCAAAAATTTTAATTTAGACAGATAACTCTTGGAAACAAAGTCAAGTAAAATTAGTCCCTTTCCCCATTGCATACTGTAAGGGCATGTATACGGACAGTGAGGAAATTCGAGCACATCCATGGGGGCTGATCCTGGTTCAGCAAAGTCCTGGAGCACCTGCTTGTGTCCCACTTTGTCTGAAGCTCCTGTGCTGAGGACTTTGGATATTTTCCTGAGCTGACAACCTGTAATTCCTAGTGGGTGTGCCAAAACATGTCTCAGAGATGTAATTCCTGTGAAGATCTAATCCTTATGGTAGGAATATGTTATGTTACATTTGAATGTAATAACTTTACCCTCAGAACCCTCAGAAGATAAAGAGAGCTCACCCAGGGATCCACAGAAGTGTAGTGAGTGAAATAATTTGCAATTGCAGAACCAGAGGATATTATCCAAGGTACATGTGCCTTTGACATCAGAAGGAACAGGCATCCAACTGATTCTTGAGGCAAGACAATTTCAACAGCTCTCAATTTATGTGAGCAAATATAAACGGGAGAGGTGTCATTTACTTTGAAATTTAAGAGTGTTTTCAAAAACATATGGATTGATGGATGCCCACTTCAGGAAACTGAATATAATCCCTTGTTTTTTTCTACTTCCTTAAGCAAGTAAAGTCTAAGCTGTTTTGACTTATTAATGTATCATTTATGATTCATTCATTATTGCCAAAAGATAAGGTGTCACTGAGATTTCCTATACCTCAGTCTTTTAAAAAATATTTTATGTGTATAATCACAAGCAACGTAACCAAAATTTACTTCCCTTTTAAAATAAACAGGAATTTCACCTGCATATTTTTGAGCTGGATATTGTATTTACTGCCAAAAAACATTTATTGGTAATAATCTGTCTGTATGCTTAGTCCTAGGTAAGATCCGAAGTGCTGTTGGAAGTGCTCAGCTCCTCATGTCTCAGAAATTCCAGCAATTTTATTGGCTTTGTCAGCAAAATCTGGTAAGTCACTTTGCCTGGCTATTCTTGAAGAGTTTAAGGTTATTAATCCATAATATTCCGCAAAACATCACTTTAAATTTTAGAATTTAATATTTTTACTTCAAAAACAACAACAAAAACAAGTGTTGTGTACCCAAGCAGTATCATTCTGAAATGTGATTCTCATGTCCCACATTTACTTCTCCCTTTTTTTTAACTGAGTCCTTAAGTATGATGTTAGTAGATTTTTTTTAAGCAAATATGTAATTTCAGTAATTTTAGTCTGTTTATGTTTTGCTTTTCTCTTTTTGCTGTCTCTATTAGTGTAAAGAAAATGAGAAGGGAACAAACGCAAGTTTTCTGAGACATAATATTATGGCTTATTTTTTCAATACTCTAATATAGTAACTATATTTCAGGTAAGAAAGGGGAAAATTTTCACATTACAATCAGTAGAAAATAGTAAAATAGAATAGTGGAGAATACATGATCCAGCTTTCTACCTACCTGAAAATAGGACTGATCATGGAAATGTGATATCTATAATGTTCATAAAATTGTGTTGGATAATTTGCATTACCAATTATATATGAGATGTCCTGGGGCTAAAGGAACAGATGCATTGTATTACCTATGAGAGTTACTGCTAGTTTTCTGGAAGTTCATTAGAGACTAATTCAATTCTAAATGTTATCTTCATTAATATGACAGCAGCTATCAGTGATACAAACATTGTGGCAAGATGATGCTAATCAATAGAAGAATGTAATTCTTCTAACTACAGCTGGTGGTAGAACACCTTTCTTCGTGTCTCTCAAATATCAAGTGTACCTTTTCCTTCTCACTGTCCCTACTCCTCATATCTTGAAAGTACTGAATTTTGTTGTGTGCATGAGAGTATACAAAACCTATACATCTGCTTAGATACTTCTCTTTGCTCGTTGGGATTTGTCACGTAACTTCCAAGGCAGAACATCCATTCTGCAGAGACCTACTTGCTGCTTTCCATCCATAAAGTTAAACATTCAGAATACCTGAAATCGCAATGAAATAGTACTGAGAAAATAATGCCAAACATGTCATACCTTCTGATAGAAAATAATAAGATACATGGTCCTCATCGGGAAAGAATCCAATTATCCACTTCAAAAACTCTCAAAACAAGAATTTTAAAAGCTGTTACAGAATAACAGAGGAAATCTCCAAAGTCAGACAAGCATGAATTGACCACATCTGTATTATCAATTACATCACATGTTCTCCCTATCTACTAATTTATTTCATATCATAAGAAGGAAGTCTTCATCATTGTCTGAAAGTTTCTCACTGCAAATTTAAAAATGCCCTCCGCTACCTGATTGATTAAGCTATGCAAACTAAGACTTGGAGAGCCTAACCTCCACTCCACTTCATTTATCTTCAAGTGGGCCCAGCACTTGTGCTTGAGAGCATTACTGTAATAGCAAGTGCAGCTCCTGCTCAGCACAGCCATCAGCTGTTCCGGAGTGAGAACAATTCATTACTGCGAAAGCAATGGGAGCACAAGGAGAAATCTTAAACTTTGTAGACAACACAACCAAAAAGCTGGCAAGATTTTGCTTCTCTTTCTCTCTTTTGGGTAACAAACTTCTGAACTCCATCACAGCAGCTTTACCCCACTCCCAAGATTTAGGCTCTGAATATCCTTCACTTCTTTAAATCAGTAACGGGCTCTGCAGAAAGCAGCAACTGCAAAACTGACTGTAGGTCATTCATGTTTGGAGGCTTTTCTTCCTATACCTAATGATAGAGTTTGTTGCTAAATAGTCACTGAGTGCATACCTACAGCAGACTTTCCACAGGCTCCTAAGGCAGCACCTCAGTGCCCCAGGTGAATGCTGCCAGCTTATGCATTCCCTCTCTCGAAAACATCCAGCAGGTACAGGGCTGCCACACGGCAGTTTCTCTGACAGTGCTCAGCATCTGTAAGCATAAATGCAGGACACAGAACAACAGCATTTACTTCTGTCAGTTCAAAATGCAACAAGGGTTTAAGAGGAATATACTTACTCAAACTGAAATTTAACCAGGAATCTCGCCCATGGACTTTTCTAAAGGGTCATGGGAACTTCAAATGGCACATTTGATTATGCTCTGTGTTAGGAGCGCTTATCAAAGCCTCTTACTTAGGGTTAATTCAGAGAAATGTAAGCTTCAATGAAGTTTATTTTTATGAATCTGGCTGGCTGTCTCCTACGTGTATACTGTTCCCACTAACTACTTAGGAAAATCGTCATTACTGATTAATAACTAGTCCCTTCTGCATTATTCACATTAGTTTTTGTAACACCCTTTTTTTGTCTTTGAAGTTTCCTTCTCCATATTCTCAAGTTAGCACAGATCTTTGTCAGTTTGTGTGTCATGGCTGCAGGCTAAAACAGAGCAGTTTGAGCACCAGCTTGCTGCTTGCTTTAGGCCTCCTTCAAAAGGAGGGCTGCAAAGCTGAATTCCAAGTAAGATACAAATAAATGAGCAGCTTCTGAGAAGAAGCAGGTTTAAGCCAATCTTTTAAAAACTTACTTAGCTGTAATAGTACTCATTTGTGCCAGCATTTATTCATGAACTGTGGATGTGTAAGAAGCAGGAGGCAGCCCTCTTGTGTCCAGACCACACACGGCACAGCCCTTTGCAAGAGTCATGCTGGAGGCCATGGTCTTCACAAACACTGTGAGCAGAGTGGGGCGCACAAAGGTACAGAACAGCAATTAGCCTTGATTCAGAAGGCAATGGCCTTGCAATGAGTGGCATCATTTTCTGGCTGTTTAGAGGAAACTGGGGAGAGTGACTGAGGAGACCAGGCAGGAGACAACAGATTGCGAGATAAGACAGACTGCTGTGGGACTGTCCTCATTAATTTCACACAGGGAGTCAGTTCCTAAAGTCTGAAATATTGACCTCTGTAGAGTAAGTAACACCACTGACATAAATTTTAAATTGTTTTGCAACAAAGTGGGATCCACCCAATGAAGTAGTTTTCAGTAAACACTAATCTGGAGTTGTAATGTTTCCCAGAAGTCTGTTATAATCTACATGGCCAGTTCTCCTAAATCCCTGAAGCTCCCTATTAAAAGGAGACTTTCTTCTAGTGAAAATGACTTCTAAGACTGTTCTTGGCCCAGATTCAGACAGGGGTCTAGGTATGGGTGACACTACATGTTGTCATGCCCAGTTCCAGGTGCTCATTTCCAATAGTGGCATCTGTAAACCCAAGTTCGAGCAGCAATTCCTAGCTTAAAACCCTTAAAAATGTGTGATTCGAGGGAGAAATTCAATAGCAATGCTGACTTATCTGCCAGTTTCTAGATAGCTGTGGGGTTGTGTTTAAACAGAAAATGCCTTTGACCACTAGATTTGTAAAAGGTGGGAAACAGAACCTGCCATAACAGCAGTGATGCTAACATAGCAAACTAGTCTTTACAGCTTTTGCCCAGAAGGGAGACATTCAGAGTCTGTTTGGCATGGTTTTGACTTCCTCTCTCCCAGCTCCATTCTTTAGGCCATCATAATGGCTTCTTCCTGTCCTGGAAGGAAAAAGGCATTTCTTCAGTACCTTCACAGACATGTTTACCAATTAAGCTCTATTTCAATAAAGTGGCAAAGCTCTTTTCTTGGACTAGTACCAATGCTCAGAAAGCATAGGGTTAAGAGTCTGCATACTTCCTTATAACACAATTTTCATCCAGCACTGGCATCAGGTTAGTTATCAAATAGAGGGTCATCTTGCTAATTGTTACCACCAATGTTTGCTCCATTAAGTCTTACGCACATAGAGTCTCTTAATTGCAGTACCTGGCGGTAATGCCTTCCCAGTTCCCGAGTGTGATTCAACTCCCTGGAGAACGAAATCCAAGCATCCTATCAAGATTTCATACTTCATGTATACATTTGAAAATGCAAGACAATGTAGACATCAAGTTCAGCATAAGCTGACGTCTTTGTGGCATTGTTTTGTCTTAATCAGCTATCATGAATGTCATTTTTTGCCAGAAAGACTTCAGGCTGGCTGGAATACAAACCACGTTTCCCTTGCCTTTAATAACCAGCAGACAGAGGCTGTTGGCTCGTTCCTTTTTAGAAATGCAGGTCAGCACAGCATATGGTGCTAAGGAACCTCCCATGCCACAAATTCAAGAAGGCTCGCGTGTGGCATCCAGCTCATTCATGTTTGGGTTGTGTAGGAGGCACAGCTTTCCAGTCACAGCTCCCAGCTGCAGAGCGCACAGAGCCTTAGCACTGAGCAGTGCTGCAGCGATGAAACTTGGCACGATGCCCTTTCTTCCTCAGTGCACACTGCTGAAAGGCTCCTGGAGTATTCACGTTCTCTCCTTTGTGCGTTACAGGACCCGAGTGCCATGCCAAGACCAACTTCCCAGGACCTTGCAGGTTTCTGGGACTTATTGCAGCTCTCAATTGAAGATGTCAGCATGAAGTTTGATGAACTGCACCAGTTGAAACTCAATGAATGGAAAATAATAGAATCACCTGAAAGGAAGGTAAGCAGACCATGGACAATATCATTTACTCCCCATTTGTAGTTCTGCAGTCTACTTGTGTTAAATACAATAGCGAAACACAATAAGTTTCTAACCCTGAGAAGTATTTAATTGGCATGGCCCAATTTTTACATGGAAACTTTCATCAGATGTGAGGAGTTTTTTTTCTTTTTTAACTATGCTGAGCTGAATTATGTAATAAATAAAATGGATTTTGCTAAGCTAGTTTACTCCATGACACTTTTGTTCAAATTATTTGATTCACATTCCAAAGGCTAGAACAGAAATATTTTCTTATTAATTCAGACTGAGGACAGTAGCCCAAGAATTCAAACAAGGTAAATTCAGCGCTCTGCTACATTTGGGGCAGCTCAAACCTGAACACTGCAGTGTTTAACCCTGCCTGCATGACACAAATGATAACAGAACAGGAATGAAAGAAAAGCATGTGACAAAACATAGCACAGGTCATACTAAAGCTCAACCCACAAACTTATGGGGGACAAAGTGCTATTGGCAAACTCCCCACACCTCTGCCCTGCAACTCCACCATTTGGGAGATGCCCCACACGATGCTTACAAACCAAAGGTGGCAAATTGACCATAAAAACAGTGTAATTCTGAAACTGCCTTTCCCCTCTCTAGAACTTCATCCCATACCTTGATTATCCCGCTATCCTTGCTGATTATTGTATCAGTCAGATGAAAACAGCATTTGGTTTGAGTCAGTACTGTTGGCCTCAGGTGAATACTTGTTTGGTTTGGGAGGAATTAGGAGGCATTTTGACAACTTTTTCATTTCTTCATGCTCCTCTTGGATTTTAATTTTCAGCCAACGGGTTGGTGGATGGTGAGTTTGCAACTCTTGCTTACTAGTGACAACTGGAAGTAAGAAATTATTATAGTGACAGCAACACTGATATTCCTAAGAGGGAAATAACTAAAAGTGGAAAAAAAATTAAGATGGGATGAAAGGAATGGAGCCTTTATGTTCCTGTCTGAAAACAGGAAATAGAGAAAATAAAGACAGGCAGAACTGGCTATCATGGGGAATAGCATCTTAGGCTGCTGCACTGTTCCTGTTTAATGTAGAACTGTGTTTGTAAATAACCTTAGTTATTTAGTCCTGGCTATTGCATTTTGGTAGTAGATTCAGAATTAGTTTTAAAAAGAACAAAAAAAACCAATGAAGAGTCTGTAAACCATAGGTGTATCAGTTCAATTTTTGTATTATTTGAATCCTGCTGTGCATAAAATTAACTGTGTTCTCCGTAAGGAACAGCTCATACTCTGGACTATTACCATTACTTTAAGACATTATATAGCAAAAAGATCTATTGTAATAACTGTACCTATGCAAATGAATTATGGAGTCTTCATCTTCAGGGCTATGCAGTCCAGTATTGAACATGAGATTAAAAATCTGATTTAACTTCAAAGTTGCATCTAATTTCAAGAGCACTTTGAATGGGGATTCTACGAAATCACCTCCAGAGGTCCATCTCTTCTAACCTAAATTAGTGTACATTGCCTTGATTATAGGCCCTTATATGATTTCACAATCTCTAAATGGAGTAAAATATCCATTTCATACTTCAAAACAATTCTTGATTTAACACCTGCAGAGAAATTTACAGCTACTTTGGTAATAAAATCTACTGACTTTCACTTTATAATTTAATAATTCTTCAGAATAATTTTCTTTGAAATGGCCCAGGCTTGCAAGCAGAACAATTAGCCCTATGTTCTCTCTCTGGCTGGCGCTTGAATGTTTCCGTATAGCAATTCCTGGAGGAGACTAAACTATTAGGCATGTATACACAGCTGCTATCTCATATCCAGCTGAGACTAAACTCAGTATGATTAATTTAATCAAAAATCCTGCCCTGCTAATCTTAGAGAGTCTTTTCACTTGATCAGACCACACAGATGCGCTGAATTCTTACTGGAGAGACAGTGTGTGTTTCTGTTTATAATGAGTGTAATAATGTGTCAGCTAAAATTAAACAAATCCATATGAAAGTGAGGTGTGCAGATTGCATGTGCCAATACCTGCAAGGACGGTGGAAGGAAGCACAGTCTTTTTTCAGGCACAGGACCGCAGAATGCATAATGGTTGTCAAATAAGAGGGTTTTGTCAGTGTCCCTAGTGTGGATAGGTGTTCATGTAATCCATTAGTCAGCTGATGGGCAAGCACAAATTGAGCATGCTTGATGTATGTAATCAGTATTTTGCATTTCATGTCTTTGATGTGCATGCTCTGCTGACAAGTACCTTTTGCACACAGCTCACCCTTGGTTTTAATGCCCTATTGCAGGAAGAAAGAAAGATTCCTCCTCCTGTACCAAAGAAGCCCCCAAAAGGAAAATTCCCTATCACAAGAGAAAAATCTCTGGACCTGCCTGACAGACAACGACAAGAAGCTAGAAGACGGCTGATGGCTGCCAAGCGAGCAGCCTCTTTCCGGCAGAATTCAGCCACAGAGCGTGCAGACAGCATTGAGATCTATATCCCAGAGGCTCAAACCCGGCTTTAAAGACAGAATGCTGCAGAGTTCCTTTTTTAAACAAAATGCTTGTACAGTTTGTCACTTACCTGGTAATTTTTGTCTCATTCTCTCCACTAAATATGCCCTTGCTGTTGTGTTCTTTGTGCCATAAGCACAGTGGAATGCTTTTGATTTCCTCAGAATTTGCTGAGCTCACCGCAAGAACGACTTCTTTTTGTATTTATTGTCTGACTTACAATCAGCTACAATGGATAGGGCTTGTCAAGACCTGACTTATCCAGTATATTCTCAGAGGACAACAAGAAACACCTCTTGAGATGGAACCCAGCTTACTTTTTGTTATTTATATTTTTATAAAATGTGTGATAATTAGGGATAAGAATAACAAACTATAAATGGGTGCATCTCACCATTCACTAGAGGCATTAGCTAATCCAAGTAGAAGGTGCTACAAATGTAAAGAGCAGGAAAGAAAGAACCCATTTATCTCCTTGACCTCCAGTTTCGTTTCCTAGAATCCAGCTAACATATTTACCCATGCGCTCTGCCACTCTTCTCATCTTTGTTACTGCAAAATAACATTAGGCCTCTCATCTCATTCGAGTTTCTGGAGATGAACAGGGATATCCAGCCACTAAAACTCCAAAGTTCATCAGAAACCAAGAAGCATACAAGTCTGGTGATGGTGGAAATGTCCACTAAGAAACATTTGCTGTTAGCAGTATAACGACACTCTGAAACCTAAGCAAAATTGTAATGCAAGAGGACTTGAGTGATGGGTGAAAGGAAAACGGAAGCCTTAAAAAGTTAGATCTTCTGTAGTAAGATGAGTAAAGAAAAAGTTATACTCGCTCCTTTGGACCACTCATTGCATTTTTAGCAGTTCTTTTACATGTTAATATTTATTTTATAAACCTCTCTTTCATTTCAAGAGCTGTGCTACATGTATTATTTCAAACTCTCAAATTGTTATAACAATTGAGTTTCCAGGGTATCCTTGAGAACAAAAAAATCTTGCTTGTTTAAAATGCCAGTTGTGATGTTGTAAACAGTTTAAGAAATATGAATGTGAGTGGTAAGTATATATAAGTTTAAATGGTTATGTTAAGGTAAAGGTGAACTGTGGTTTACAGTTGTATTTTTTTTTAGAACTATTTTTCTATGCAGTATCATTTATGGCAAGAATAAGATTCTTGCTTGCTTCAGACATAGAAAAAAAAAAAACAAAAAAAAAAAAAACATGAGTCAAGAGAGAAGTGATTTCCAGCCATGGAATATAAGGAAAATAATATATTTTCAAGCCTCATATTGTCAGAAGAGAGAAGTGGTAGCTACCACAGTCAAGAGGCTTTCATTTAAAACAAATTAAGACAGAGTTATTCCACTTCACCTACCTTCCAGAGCCAACCAAGCAATCCAGCACTTAGAAGTCTTCAGGTGAAGACGCAATAAAACGAGTAACCTGCAGCCCCCAGTACCAAGGTTTGAATCCTATTGAACACGAGTTTAGGTCAAAAGAGTGAGAACCCAGTGAGACAGACAGCCCCAGCTACCGCATCCCCTGTTTACCTGCTTTAACAAATGCAATGTATTTAGCCATAGGCAGAACAACTATTTAATTATACTCGAGCACTTTGGTTCTTCACCTGTTGAGCACTTTAAATCCAAATCCCACACACCCTGCAGCCTGATGGATGACTGAAAACATGAAGTACCCTAGGTTATGCAGATCTGACATTGCTTCAAATCTGTTTTCTTTTGTTTGGTTGGTTGTTTATTTCCTTCTCTTTTTCCTACAGTGTGTGGTATTAAGCATGAGTTCTGTCTTTGGACAGCTGATAAAGCATGTTTGGCTTCAAAGTATGGATCTTTAGAGATGAAGTTTTGAGAAGTTTCTGTGAGAAGACACCCCTGTAAATTGAGCCTGGTATCTGGTATATACTTTACCAAATAGCCTTAAACTATATTTGAAGCAAAAACCAAGACGAATGTATATCGTTCAAGAATGCAAAAAAAAAAAAAAAAAGTAAAAAAAAAAGGAATAAAAAAGAATAAATCCCTGAAATATTCTTCTATAGATGAAAACATTATATTTCCCATCCCTTGTGTTTTCAAGGCATTTTCTATTAAGGAAAGAGCTGAATCCTAGGCAGTGTACAATATTGATGCTACTTCCTATATTTGTTGTACTATTTTAAATACAGAAGTACATGCAGACACTGGCATCTTTAGTCTTGAAAACTGGTATCTTAAAGTGGAGCTGCTAATTAGAATATCCACACCAAACCAAAGCCAGTGTCTTTCCTAGAAAGAAGAAATTTAAAATAGACACACACACGCACCTGTACACATTTATACATATGGCAGCTGATGCATTTTATCTAATTTTCTGTGCACTTCCAGGAGGAATCACACTTGCCTTACTCGCTTGAACCCTCCCATGTGCAGCAACAGGTCATGCGATTAAGACAAGCTGTACCTGATCCTGCCAGTAATCAGACTTTATGAAGAGAAATTGTAAACCCAACACATTACAGGTAAACTGAGATCCCAGCTGGCCTAATAATGCTGACTTGGGGGAGTCCGTGTTCTACATTTCCCATGCCGTTATAAGAAAGTTCTCAATATAAGATTTATAAATCTACACTTTCTGTTTGTTCCACCTTGTTCAAATGAACAAGAAAACAAAAACAAAAACAAAAGACCCCACAGAAAACAACAGGAAAAAATCAAAAGTAAACTAGACGCCTACCAACAAATCTGATAATGCTATCTGTGCACATTACATTTTGAAGTGCAATATATTAAATTATTGTACAGGTAACATTTTATCTTTTAAGGCAAATAAGTCATTTCAATTTACATATTGTACATCTGGTTAGTTTAGAAAGATAACATTATTCTTATCATTTTTGTGTTGCAAATAAATCAGATTGCTTCATTCTCTGACATGAGAAACACCATATCTTAATAAACGTATAACCAGATCAATTGGAATCTGACCCCACGTCACAAAAATAAAAGTCAGTTACAAAACCAGCATAGGAGGAACATAAATAAACCGAAAGATAGGAACTAGAATGCTTTCTCCTTTGAGAGTTCATGGTATAGACCCACTCAGAACAGACTAATATAGCAAAATAGTCTAGTGTTTAATTAAATATTAATTGGACTAATATGTAATTTAACACATTAAAATTATACAAAGTGTCTGTTCATTTAGTCATTGCCTGTAAAACACAAGTATACTGAACAGAATTTAGAAAATTTAAATAAGGAAAAAGGCCTGAATGGTAAAATTGTTGATATTTGCCATAATTATTTTTGCTTTGTGTATTTTTTTAGATTTGAAATTCTTTGTAATTTGGTGAAGTACATTATGAAATGCTTTATTATTTCATGTCCACCTGATTAGAATGGCCTTTGGCAGAATGTAAAGATGAACAATGTTGTACAGTTTAATACCAAAAAATGATATTTTAATTCATGCTTAAACCTTGACACTATATTAGATTTGAGATCAATCAGGAAGGAATTAAAGCGGGCATAGGAAAGTGTGTGAATTTCATAAATATAGATAGATATAACATATATTTCATATAATCGAAACTATTTGTTTAAAATAAGCCCATGTCCTGCTGTATCAGTAAATTAGTACTCTACTTTGTCAGCACTGCATCTAGTACATAGTCAAGGAATGTTTGGTCATTGGGTGGTTTTGCAAGTAACTGCTACGTGATGGAGTGTCACACGGGGCCCGGCGTGTCACATGGGGCCCGCAGCCTGCTCGCGGCCTGCAGAAGCAGTGCCCTTGAGAGGTTCCCGGCCCCATGCCACCTCCGGCAGTGCCACAGTTCTGTCCCAGGCCCTCTCCATGCAGGCCCCCCCGGCCCCTCGCCCGGAGCAGCGGGCCTCCACATCGGCCCAGCTCAGCCTTCTGCACTCAAAGCCTTGAGCCTGCCCTTGAGCCACCAACCCGAGTTGGTGGGTTTGATGTCCTCCTCAGCGTTTCAGTGTTGGCACCAGTGGCGGGGGGCACACCAGAGGCTGACCCATCAAGTGCTGGTTTGTGCATGCCAATTTGAGGTCTGAAGCTGGTTTGGCAGCTCCAGATGTCAAGCTGTGTGCACTGAAAACCTGTGCACTGAAACCAGAGCCTCAGTTTAAGAGAGCTTAAATGCATCGTGAGGCAACGTAACTCCCATTACTGTTCCTAGAGCATCTTTTGATGCAGAGATACCACCTGCCAACTGCGCTCGAGGTGAGGAATATCAACAAACCCCTTAATGTCTAGCGAGGTGCTTCCTGGTGTATGACAGGTTGACACCCATACTTATACAGTGCCTTTCATCCAGAAGGATCTCCAAGCACTTTATTAGCCAACACACAAACTCCAGGCTGGGCTGCAGCTGGCACAGGTAACCCAGCATGTTGAGATGCTGGGGTTCTCCCACCTGTCTCCATGCTGCTGGGGAATTTCCTTCCACAGCACCCTTCCAGCATCTGGGACCTCACAGTCTGAGCCTGTGCTGAAGGACAAGCGAAGATTTGCTGAACCAAGAGGAAGACCTGAGCAAAGCAGAGATGAGGGCAATCGCTGCTCATACCATCCCCCCAGAGAGTAGGCAGGAAGTGATGAGCATCAAATTAACCTTCCAGAACAATCTCTGCCTTTTCTGTTCCTGACAATGGCAGTGAGGTCCCAGCAGTGGAGGAGCTCCCTGGGAGGGTGCTGGAGGAGACTCCTGGCTGGTGCCAGGCACAGGAGCTGATGGCACCTGCAGCTGAGCCCTCTTGGTCAGGAATCGTGGCAAGTTTCCCCTTCACAAGTGCATTTTCCCCTGCTTTCTTAGCGAGAGAGATCCATCCGGGGTACTTGCTGCACAAGCAGCGTTCCCCAAGCTCCCTGTTCTCTCCCCAAGTCTGCCCTCTAGCTAACAAGAGGGATGACGTGGGGCACAGGACTTAGGCATGATGATTGTGCTTTGGTTTGGGCAGCTGCTCTTTAGTGAGACTCAGCCCTAACCCTAAGGGTTCTCTTATGGCAGAGCAATGGGGACGCCTCTCTCTGCATGGACAGGATCTGCAGATGAGAGGCCACCATTTCATACTGCACAGAACAGAAAAAGGATATACACATATATCTATATATACACATAATGATTTTCCACTGTCAAGGTTCCAGAGAACCAGACCCAGGAACCACAGTAAGCACTCACATTCCTATAGATTGTGCCGCTTTCTTGCAGCTTATCCTCAACACTGATGGCTGTGGCAGGTTCACTGCCTACTGCAGCCCCATGGCCCATTAGCAACTATTCACCGTGTTCACCTCCAGGGACCATCTTTCAGGAACAGATGTTTTATGGCATACTCATATGCATACACAGCATCCTGTCAGGAATTAAGCCCTCTGTATCCACAGAAATTGCTTAATTTATCTCTGAAATGCAGCTACCTCTATGGCTTAATGCTGTAGCTGTTTAACTACATAATAGGCTGTTCAGGACAGCAAGTATAAAACCAAAATTGAAATGGAACATTGCCCAAAAGAAAATTTGGCCAGCATATGTAGGCTGATTCAGCTCCTCTTAATGAAATAAAATTCCAATAGCTGAAAGAGGCCATGGCATTCATTACTGAATGTCTTTTCCAACATAAACAATTCTATGATTCTGTATCTAAAAACGGTATTCCAGATCTTTTCTCATTAAATGCGTATCGCATTTCATAAAAGATGATCGCAGAAGAAGACTGCACATTCACTGCTCCACCTTTCCACACCCAGCTTTTCTCCCTTTACCCTTCATTGCCAGAAGAGAACTGGGCTTTTGAAGTCAGATCGTAGTTAAGGTAAATTAGTCTGTCTACACGGCTTGCTCTTTAACTGAGCAAACACAGAACAGTTTTCATCAGCTGGCAATTTAATTCTATATTTTATTAAGGCCAAATTGTTATTTTTCTAAATTGGTTTTGTTGGACAGGATTTTTTACTTCTCTAGGTACAAAACCATGGATATTTTCACCTAAGCATAAATGAGGGGGAGGCTTTTTTGAATATACAGTCATTATTCACAAACGTAGCCCATTAGTGAGGAATTTTCTTCTCCTCACCTTGCCACTCTTTCATTCAACTCACTATTTCCCATTCCTAAAGCTTCACTGTCATACAAGTTTCTTATTTGTGAGATGGATTATTGCAGAGCTCCAGGCTAAGTTCCGATCCCAGCTGTATTAGAATCACCACTCAGAAAGTGAAACCAGAAAGAAATATCAGATCTGAATCAATATAATTCAGATCAATATCTGACTCAGCAAGTCTGAGGTGACAAGGACTCTCCGTTCAAGGTAGCAAGTGTGCCATTATTTCGTATGAGCTCATTTTTCCTTTCAGGTAGGTCACAGTCATGTAGAGAGCTCGGTAGTAGGTTCAAGTCTCTGAAGAGAGTCCTCACAAAGAAACGCCAGCTTTGTTTATAATTACCCATGGAATCCACATGCTCATATCCATGCTTTGATTTACCCTTTGGAGGTTTAATAGAATGGCCATCTCATTTTAAAAGGGCTCAGCATGTATGTATTCTTTAGTTCAATTTATACATTAATTTCCTGACTGAAATAAAATTCCCTTTCAAGTAGCCTGGCTTATATGCTCTAGAACTGTTCTTTCCTGAAGAAAAGCCACTATGGCTGTGCAGGATTTTCTGTACAGAGACAAAACTCATACTTTCGTTTACCATGGACATGTCAGAATAATCAAGTGTGGCCTAAGGACTAAATTAAATGCCTCCTATAGAACTTCAAGGAATGTTAGAACCAGGAAACTAGCTGTTTAGTTATCATTAAAAGTATATATAAATATATATAAATATATATATACATAAGAAATCATATCAACGAGGATGAACTGAGTGCCAAATATTCACCATCTGTATAAAGCTACACTTCACTAGAATTAAACTATTTTATGTAATTCTCTTTCTCATGCTTTTATGGTTCTTTTGATAAATTCTATTTAGTAGCATGCAGGATACCTAAATTGAATGTACAGTATGTTGTTTCACTGCTACAATAATTTCTTGCTTCTCAGTAATATCTTCTTTACCAGAATGTTATTTGTTACTTTGAAGACATATTTGAAAATTGTTTTATTATTGAGTTATTCTTTTTTTCATGGTTCTCTACTCATCTCCAGCTGATTGTAAGAAAATGTGCTTCACTATTTTGCCCCATGGCTCTTTTATGAAGCTGCCTCTTTCAATTGGTTTATGTATTGTTTATGTTTATCTCCTGTAAATAATTCTGCAATTAAATTTTTTGAGAAAAAATAGAGTACACTCTTTATTACATTTTAAATTTTGCATTAGTTAAAATCTGGCATTTCCAACTAGACAATTTGTAGACAACACTAAATTCTTACTTTAGATTTGTAGCCTTTGGAGTGTTAGGAAATAAATTATAAAAATAATTTTGATAGGATTTTAGCTGAAATCAAAGGAAGATGCATATGAAATCGGATGGGAAATAGCAAATAATAGAATAAGCTATGCCATTCCATCGATGTGTTTGATTTATAGTCATTAATACTATAGGTATAGAATGTCATCCACTGATTTTGAGTGCGAACATTGTGTATCATTAACAGAAAGAACAGTAGTCTCTATTGCTTGTAAAAAACCCAAAACTGAATTACTTCTAAGCAGTCATTAGTGGGTAGAAGTAACTCAATGGATTTGTTTTGACAAAGTGAATCCTGAAGCATCTCTCTGTGTGTTTTTACTGTTTGCAACAGAATAACTGAAAAGAGCTTCTAGCCTACTTCATGGTTTTCAGCTCCTGTCAGGGCAGACAAGTCTCCTTCTGGGAATGGCTTTAGCAACTCAGCAGAAAATTTGATCAATACTTTGCCAGATTTCTTGATTAGACAAAAGCCATGGTAGGCATGAAAAAAAGATTAGTCTAAACAAAGGCGGTATCAGAAATAATATGGAAAAGATTAATTTATTTGGCATAAAAAAGTGCCTAGTTGCTTGAATCATTAGATTTTTGTTGCTCATTTATTATATATACTATTGTAATGCTAAGGAGCTCTAGCTATGGACCACTTGTACATTTGAACATTGTACATTTACAAACCGAAATTTTTGCCTTACCACGAAGAGTTTACAGCCCAACCAATAGATAAGAAACCAGAGACAGGCAGACACAGGAGAGAAACTGATGGGAAAAAGTGAGATGCTATTAATTAAAATGAAGAGCAGCATCCCATCAATTGTCATTAGTTTTGCAGCCATCAGAAAAAGAGGGGATAATGAAGTGGAAGATACCCTCAGGGATGTCTTCCCAAGAAAGATATTTGTTTGAAAATTTAACACAGAGATGATGAATAGTGAGCCAGCTGGAGGTGGAAGATGACATCTCCTGATTTAATGGCTGGTGCTAGGTACACCACGGACAGGTGGTGTACAAAGAGGCTGTGAAAGGTCTTGACAGTAAGACCAATAAAATTCAACATTTGATACTCTGATAGCTCATTGCTTCTATGAAGGAATTTTCATCTTTAATACCTGTTTTTTTAATACCTCATTTTTAATGAGGATGAAATTTAGGGAGAGGTCATTAGAGCAGCTTAGTGGATGTTTTTGTCAATGTCCTAACACTGGATGTTATGACATGGAGCATCACTCAGAGCAGTTCCGTACTGTTATATCAGAACTAAGGCCTTGATCACTTCTAGCCAAAATTCCAGTAACCTCTTAGCTTCTCTTAGCCTTCATGAGTTCCCTAAAATAGGCTGATCCTTCCTGCAATCTGGACAGGATCTCAGGACTAACAAGCAAGCTGTTTCTTGTAAAACAGCTTCACAGATGGTTGAATGTCAGCCTCAGTATTATAGGCATACCCGCATAAATGAGGACAGGCATCGCTGATGAACTAGTAAGGTCAAGTAAAGCTGGGGCATAGATGTGACATATTTTATTTCAATTGCTGAACCAAATAATCAGGTGCAGAGTACATGCTCTGGAATTAACATATTTATTCCAGTTGAACTGCACTGACACTGACAGTGGGTTTGTGGAAGGCTGTTATTGTTTTAACTGTAGCAGCACAGCTGAAGTGTGAAAATTTTGAAATGTAGACAAGTACCTTACATAACCTATTGAAGCCCTGACACAATCCCTGCACAGATTCTCCCGTGACTTTTTAAACAAGCAATTTATAAGTAGCTAGAGGATAACACAGTGACAAAAACTAGGCAACACTGGTTTGCCAACATCCTATCATGTCAGCCAATTTAATTTTCCTCTTTAACAAGATGAATGGCCTAAGGAATTAGGTAAAAAGAGTAGGCTGTGATAGATCTTCACTTCATTGAGGCTTTTGATTCAGTTCCAATGTAACAATTTCATACAAAACTAGGAAAATAGTCTCTAAATGAAATTTTTGTAAAATTAAAACTGATCCAGCTAAAAACATTATTTTAAATATACATAAAAGTTTGACCTTTTGTGAAATCGGAAGGCCTTTTAAAGTGGGAGAAGGAGAAAAATCTAACCTGCTCTCAGTACTATTCAGCAATTTCGTTGACAACTTTGATGATTTACTAAAAAAATCGTCATTGACTTAGGAGTATTATATTCATTGACCTGGGAATGGTTGCAGGTTCTGCAGAGGATATGACCAAAATTCACTGTGATCTCAAGACAATAGACATGCTTTCTAAATTCAATGTGATGTAATTCAGTGAAGAAAAAATGAAAAATGCTATACTGAATGCTATACTAAATGCTGTACTCAGATGTGACAAAATATTCTTTTGAGAAAAAGTAGTGCAAAGAAACTGTGATCGCAAGCTAAAGGAGAGTCAACCTGATGCTAAATCAACACACGCTAAATCACATGTGCTTAAGAAAAGAGGAAATCTAATAGTGAATGTATTAGCATATCATTAAATTAGTGTGGCTTAACAAATTATCGTGCTGTGTAATCATCCATGTATACACAATCTTAAATTGCGGCGTGCACACATTATCAGACTTGACATTGCAAGCCAAGCTAAAACAAATTACCCATAGAAGGAAGAAGTCTTCAGATCGATAAAAATCAAACTCGTGTATCTGAGACATGGCTCATCCTCCCCCATCCAGCCTGCTCAGCAGAAGTCTCCATGGGCACTGCATTTTGCTCTTTGTCAAGTGTCTAAGGACTTCTAACAGACTTGGGTGGAGACACTGTTTGTCTCTGTCCTAGGTGTGAACCCCAGCTGGTCTGCGGCACAGGGCAGGATGCTTTTTGTCTGCTTGTCTGCCTCTGGTTAGGAACCAGACTGTCATGTTTGGGCAATGGTGAGATACAGACTCTCTGAATATTGCTATTTTCAACTTAGCCACTTCCACCCACGTTCTGTCAGACGGCAGAAATTACCCTCTGAATCTCAGGCAAACACTCAAAATGTTAACAAGTGAGATAGGCAGAAAGATTTCATAATGCCCTAAAGTGACACTGACTGGCTGAGTACTCAGTGATGCCACTGAGAAAGCTGGGGATGTAGGGACATTTCCTGTGTGCTACAGAGGTTCTCATTTCACTTTGTTCAATACTGTTGAGTTTTGGTTAGAGTATTAAATCCTGTTTTGGAGGAATTAAGAAGCAGTGGAGAAAATGTGAAAGAAAGTAACAGGGATTACAAAATATTTAGAAAGCATGACATAAGTGAACAGAGTTCAGAAGATGGGTCAAAAAAAGACTGATTTGTTTCAATACAAATGAGTTCTTCCGAGCTGTTAATAAAATTTCTTCCCCATTCCCTGGAAGGTTATTAGCATCATTAATGGAAAAGTCTAGCTTTTGTTTCTTTGGATAAGGGTGGTGAATCCCTGCTTAACTATTTAACTCAAGGACAAGGTAGCAAACACCCTATGCAGCTTTGCAGCTGTGACCCACATGTCAGAATTCCCTGAAGAGCCACAGGAGCCACCATCCAGCATCTTGGCTGCACACGTGCTCTGAAAGGGATGTGCCTAGACCACTGGTACCCTCATCTCACTTGACAGATGATCATATCTATAAGCAACTGACCGTTTGCAAGTGTTAAAGAGACATTCACCTGCCAAAGCTGCCAGTGCTGCTCGGCAAGCTGTTCCCCAGCTCTTCCCAGAAGGAGAGGCTGACCAGGAAGGTGGATACGAGAGGCTAGTGCCTCTGCTAGCCCCAGCACTTGGGGAGGTGACTGCTCACAGTTGTGGCTGGGTCTCCACTTCTTCTCCTGTGTGTTATGGGGTTATCAGCTCAGAAAAAAGCAAAGATGGGCTGTTCTTGAATAAAACACCTTAATAGTAAATAAGGGAATTGCAGAAAATTGGTGGTAGCAGCTGAGTCAGCAACGTTCTTTTCTCACTATGAGGTTCATATCCTTTTTTATTAATAGCAGGCACTAGGCTGCTTGAGGTGTTGCAATTAAGAGAAAAATATAGAGAAAATTTCTGCTCTACATGAGGAGTAACATTACCTCAGCCTTTACCCCTGAATTGAAACCCAGATCCTGAGCAGGAGCAGACATTATTAACCTGCTCAGCTAGAATCTCTTTGAAAGTCTTTGTGGTTGTTGCGTGGCTCATGTCTCCTTTGTGACCCACACAAACCCACCTGCATAGGTGAGAGCTATCAGAAACACGGAGGAGCTTGCTTGTCAGAAGGGCTCTGCACCTGTCATTGCCATACTTGGCTTCCTCCTCGCAACTGAGCATCGTCACACTCACTGCAGAGCTTGGCACTAAAATATTTGAGGAGGACAGGGCTTAGGTCAATGGAATGGAAAATAATGACAAATCAATTTAAATGCAGATGCTGGAGGAGTATATTATAATAGACTGCTTCAGGCAAATCTTAAAAGGAAATTAGCTTTGGTAAAAATCAAGGATTTAGTGTATTAAAAAGTGACATAATCCCAATCGTAATAGAGGTGATAAATCAGTTTTGCCAGGTAGGAAATAAATCATGACTGAACAGTAAGGGAAGCAGATGAATGTTATGCTTTGGGGGTTGAATATGTCAAAGTGAATTTTGTAAAATATTTATAAATTTATGAAGCATTGACAACTTCTTTTAAAAATCTGGTATTTAGAATTTTATGAATGTTTATATTTATATATTTGTATGAGTTTATGTATACAGAAATAAAAGAGCAGCAACTGTAAATTTTATATAGATTTACTTCTTTTAAATGGCCAGAATTCATGTTCTGTTTGGTTTGTGCATGTCTGTATCTCAGGATAAAATCATTTGCTTGTCTAAATCACAGAAAGAGGAAGCTGAAGAGAAACATGAGGAGAATATGGCTGAGGAAAGCGAAAACCTATAGAGCAAAACCAATGTCAATGCTATATTCTTTATTCTTTGCTTATTAGAAGTACATGATTGCTTTATCTGATTTGAAACAGGACTTTACCATAATTCTACTTTGCAGTGAAAAAGCAATTTTTGGGCTAATTCACACTACATATCAGTTTCTACAGCCAGATCTCAAATCAAATACATGCATATTGTGCCAGAAAGCAAACAGATTCTGCATGAGATGAGCTAATTCATTTAGACATTTTTCAGCCTCAATTAGGACAGGTGGTTGTATTGTTTCGAGATAAATTGGTTTATAAAAAATTCAAGATCTTTTATTCCTCCACTCAGATTCACACCATTCTCCCAAATCTTTCCAAAATACATATTATTGTCATTTTATTTAATGAGACATGGAATAAACAAGTTTTACAAGAGCATCCTCATTTGAAATAACAAGTAAGAAGCCGTAAGCCTCCATCACATTTTACATTCTTAAATAGTAATATTCTTAAATAGTTCCAAAGAAGGAAAAAAGCCTAATACCTGGAGATAAATGTGAATTTCTATCCATTCAGTTGGAAGGGTCACTTAAGACCACATGTGAACCAGCTGTGATAGCACATGTGGAGGGGAGGTTCCCTCTGTGTATCATTTCCCAGCTTGCTTTGCCTCCACTTATCAAAGGTAAATGTAATAAAAATGCTGTTGTAAGTCAGAGGCTACAAAGTTTTCTCTGGAATTTACTGTGTTGCAGGAGAAGGAGGTGATACAAGGAGAGGAGGGGTTTTGTGCATAGGAGCACCTGAGGAGCAGACAGCAGCATTTCATGGCCACGTGAAAGACTTGTAGGAAGCCTCTGAGGCACATTTGCCATCTGTGATGTGTTTCACTTTGATGGCATTTACCTTGTGAGATGTAACAGATTGTAACCCTTCCTTGGCTTCTCTCTGAGATCAACTTTTCTGTTCTGGAAAACAGAATAGCTGGTCCGTGAGCTGCTAAGTATTTATCTTTATTGTCACAAATGAAATATCTGTAAATATCTTCTGTGATGATCTGTTGCGTTATCTAGTGTCAGATGCTATACTGGGACTACTGACTTTTTTGGACAAAGCTTAATGGCTTACAGTGAAGCTAATATTGTATTTTCACCTGTGAAGAAAAAGGTTAGGTGAGTTCAGGAACAAGATGAGTGATAACTCTCAGTCAATTCATGAAAGGGGGTAGTTTTCAAGGTAAAATATATGAGGGAAATTGTTCCTGGGGAAGTGGGTGAGAGATGTCAGAGATGGATAGGAATGAACAATAGATGCTTCTCAGCCACAAGTTCATTTCCAGTAGCTAAAAATGAAAGATGATTATGATCAAAATAATATCTAACTTGCTGTAATTCTCGTTGCATTAACTTACATTACCCAAGGAAGATCTGGATTTCAGAAAGCATACAAGGAGCTGACAGCCCTTTCAACCGCCACCATATCACTGTGCTCTCTCTGCTGATGTGCCTCCATTTCTGAATATCTCCAAAGTTATAATGTTATTTGCTTTTGCTCTAAACAATCAGACACTTAACAGGGTCCTGGAAGTTCCCTCCTTGTACAGTGCTGGTTAAAGGCAAACCTCCTTTTGACCCTTCTTCCTTCATTATACCTTACTCTGGAAGGAGCCTCACTGTTTCTTACATTTAACTAAATAAACCAGTATAACCTGGATAATCAACCAGTATAAAGGTAGTTCTCCCACCCTTCTTTGTCAAGAAGGAAACAGAAACAAATAGAGAATGCCTTTGAATGCTGTCTGGAGGGACAGTCAGGGAGGCACTAAATTATTCAGTTCCTTTTGGACAGAAGAAGCTTTTCGCAGTCCCATTTTGCTGGTCTGGAAAGTGTGAGGAATGAGAGGCATACATCACAGCTCCTTCCCAGCCTGCCCTCCTGGATGTCTTTCCAAAGGCAGGCAGCGTGCAGCAGAATTGCCGCACTCTCTGGTTGCGTCCTGCCATGCAGCTGGACTGGGTGCTGCTGGCACAGGCACAGCGCAGCTGCCATGTCCAGCAGGCTCAGCCAGCACTTCTAAGCACAGCTCTCCGTGTTTCAGAAGTTTATACTGCCACCCATTGCTGTATCTGAGCACATTTTCCCCGAAAGTGATAGCAAACTCCTGAACAGACTTCATTCGCAGTAACACATTTCTCTTTCTGGAATCACAGCTCTCCATCACAGCAAACAGATATATTTGGGAATAATGGTTTCTGAAGTGTGTCTGCGTAGGTTAGAGTGGAAATGCTTTCTCAAAGGCAAAGTGTGATCAGACTGTGGAGTCATCAGATCTATTTTCAGTGACTGCTTGTTCTCAGCCAAGAATACTTTGGCCCCAGCTTTGTCCTTCTGCCACAGGGGTTTTGTTCCAGATGTTGTCAGCATGTTGCAGTGATGCAGGGGAAAAAATTCAGGTCTTCATAACCTCTGAGGCTGAGCATCCATTGCCTGACAAGATACATTACACCACTTGATTGGAAGCAACTGCACCTGCAGGGCAGGTGCAATGGGAATTATGGCTCCTATAAAATGAGATGAGAAGGAAACTACATTTGGGACTGTGCTGGTACATCTGGGCCATCAGTGTATGTTGCTGAAAAAATAGAATCTGTGTTTTTCTGTAGACACAGCTTACAAAAAAAAAAAGCATTAAACCAATATATCAGCAGTTGGTGCAAGCACCAAATTCAAGAACTTTTTTCAATGTTATTGATTCACCCTTTTTCAGAGAGTTTGGGGGATTTCATGTTATCATATAGTTCTACAAATGTTTCCTTGCGCCACGGTTGTGCTGTGCAAAGAAGTTTAATTTTCATTTCATTTCTTCTCTTTGGCTTCATCTTCTATAACTATACACATCCATCCTGCATCTGTGTTCCCAACACACGCACACATGTGCATAGACTATAAATTCCTTTACACCAGTACTTGTCATTAATGAAATTCAATCTCAAATTTTCCATGCTGTTGGTCAGTATCTCATGAAATTATCTGGCAGGACATTTGTAGGCATAAAAATGCATTTCCATAAGTGAGACTAAGAAGAAAATGCATTTTGTTTATATTTTAAAAATTGTGATACTCATTTCACCAGCATCATAGCACAGAGGAACTCCATGGTATGTCTAGAGGAAAGCTCAGCTCTGTATGAGTCGTGTGGAAAACAAAACAGAAGCCTGTTGAATGGCATGGCAGATCAAGACGGAGGATTTTGGGAGCTTCAGGGCACAGCAATCATGCAGAGGCCAGTAAGGGACAGGATAGGAGAGCAGAATTTTCCCTCTACTTGCTTCTTCCAGCTTTGAAGAGACTAGGAAGGAACCGAGAAGATTTTGCTAACTATAAGGTAGGCAGAATCTCCATGGATGTTTGTTTTTTCCTGTCTAGTGCTCAGGAAGCAAAAAGTTCTTGAGGAAGAAATCTAGCTCATACTGAGAAGGAGGGCAGCATGCTTGGAGAGAAGGAACAGGAAATGAGCCAGGGGGTAGGAAGGGTATGCTTCAGGGAACAAATACATGTGAAAAAGGTGCTGGTGGAGGCCAAGGCTGGCTGCTGGGATGGAGTAGGACCTTATCCTCCCTGTTCCAGACTGAATTCAGGGCTACTCAACAGTAAATGTTCAGCTACTCCCAGTCAATGCCCCTGAAAACACAATAGATCATTGCTCAGCTATGCCTCAGCCCTCTGAAGAGACCAGTCCACACGGAGGTCAGCAAAAATGATGGAACGGTCTAGTCCTTTCAAATACCAAACTGGATTTTAGTTTGGGGTTGAGGGGTTGGGAGATCTTAAAAGCCTCTTGCAGAGTGCAAGAGTGCAAAAAAAAAAACCCAACTTGTCCCTCATCCTATAAAGAATAGATTCAGTACAGCTTATATTAGGCCAAAAGAGCTGCTGGGAAGCAGGATGAGCAAGCTCCCAGTTGGGGCAGGGAGGGTTTCTCAGCATCCTCTCTCCATTTTCCCACTGCCAGGGCTGCCACAGAATATGCAAGTGTGAGAAACTACAAGTAAACCCAGGGATTTATGACACAGCAAGGAGAAAACTACATAATGAAATTAAACAAGGTTCCTATCTGAACATAAAAGAACTTCAATAATTCTAATTAATGGCCAGGAGACACATTACAAGACAAAAGACAAGCAGTGAGGCATAAATGAATAAATAAAAACATCAAGAATGCTGAATCACAGAACAAATTTTGCTCATTTTATTGGTTGTTTTTTCATTCAAATTACAACAAACAACCAACCAAACAACAATTTGGACTTGTAGGTAATATTCAGATCTTGTTAATGCTTTAAAAATAAATCAACAAATCGAACTCACTACAAAATATTGCAGATGCAATTTCATTTCAATAATGCAATAATTATTATAAATATATAATTATTATAAATTATAGTTATTATAAATATATAATTATATAAATATTCAATAATGCATAATCAGCCAGAGAGGATCAGCAGTACATTCATTGAACATTAAGACAGGTATACCAGATGTTATAAAAGTACCCGCTGTTGACTCTGTACTCATGCTTGAGTAACCTTGTCCCTCACTTTAGTGGCCTGGGCTTATCCCTGTGGACTCATGAACAGCACTTGAACTTCGAATCTACAATTTGAATTTTCAGGGTTTGTCCTCTGACTGCTTATATTTAGAACACTGAATCAAGCAAACAGAATACCTCCTTTTATATCTCTAAGTAAAATAATTTAAGATACGGCTGAAGTGTAAGCTAAGTTAGATACCACCTAGTATCCTCAGTTTCAAACAACAATGTAAGACTTGGTTCATAAGGTGTGAAAGTAATAAATAATTCAGTTTCTTCTAAATTAAAAATGCTGTGAAAGACAGTTCTTGCCTGACTGAGCACTTGTTCAAGTAGTGATTTTAAAGGGAGTGTCTAAGTGACAGTTCCATCCAGCCCATATTGGTTTACCTTTAAATTACCCCAAAATTCAGCAATTAAGGGAACTTTTAATAGCTGCAGCCATCTACACCACTGTACTGTCTGATATCATTGGTAGAAATAGCTGAGTTAATGAAAGGTCATGGGACAGAAATCACTTGCTTTGTTCTAGTAAACAAATTGTCATTTATTTGCAAGAAGTGCATGAGGATTTGTGGCATAAGCATTTGGGACATATTTCTGTATACTGGAGGAGGGGGGAACCTTATTAGTTTCAGCTGGAAAGAGAAAAGTACAATTTGAAAATGAAAATTTGTCATAAAAATCAGGATGAAGTGTCACAACATGAAAACTGACATGAGAAAATACCTTCTCCAAGACTGTGATTTCCCCTGTTCCCTGCTCTGGTTCACCACCACAGGCAATGGCCAAGCAGAAAACTCATGGAAGGCAACTTTGCACCTGGCTGGGCTCAGTCTATGCTTGGCAACTTTTCTCTAATGAGAAAAGTAACATCATTCAATATATTTGGGGATGGAAAAGTCTGCTGTTCCTGTTCTTGGAACATTCAGTATCTCCTGTGTTTAGCCACCTAGAGAAAAGACATAGGTCAGTTCAAAATTTACTTTTATGAGCTACAAACGGACTTTCAAAGCACTAATAAAGGATCATTTACCAGAGTCTGATACTAACTGGTGGGGGCACAGCTAGTCAGAGTCAGAATGGAGTAGCCAGGGTACTAGTCACATCCTAGTTGAGAGTAGAGAGGACAAAGGATATTTCTCTCCATCTGTAGATTTTATCTTCCATAACATTTTAAAGGCAGTTTCCTTCCAGTAGACTTCTCTTGCACCATGTTGGATTCATGTTGCTCCACTGCTATTAATATTACTACTGCTTCCTCTGGATAAATGCTATCTGCACCAGAAAGAATGAAAAAAATTGAGCAACCAAAAAACTTTTTTAAAAAGACATTCCACAGTGAATTGTCCAATCCCTTAATAATTTCTACCTAAAACAGTCCAGTTTTACAAGTCATCTCAACACCAACAAATGAGAACATGCTGATGCAATGAAAAAAAAATATGAACAGAAAAAGCAACTTCAAAGAAGCTGTTGTTACACTGACATGTAAAACAGATAAGAAAGTAAATTCAGCTCTAATTAGGCTTAAAACCCCCTTATGTGGTATTTTTGACATAGAACTTCTAGTCCATATATAGCCTTTCAAAGACACCCACAAATTTAAAGTCATGAAAGTTACATTAAACTTCAGAAAATGTCTAACAGGAGAGCACAAAAATAATCAATTTAGTTTACAAAAGATCCCCACCCAACCCACCTTACTCCAAGCTCAAAAATCTAAAATATCATCTGATTTCAATATATCAGTATTTTCCAGGGAGGAAGTACTGGGAATTAATAGGCTTCTTAGTCTAGCAAGAAAAGGTACAACAGAGAGCACATAAGGGGAAGCTAGACTGCTTCAAACTCCCGAGAAGGCGTGAATTTTAAGACTGAGATTAGTCACTGGAACAAGCTGCTAATAAAAGCAGCAAATTCATTTCTTTGGCCTTCAAAAGCACAATAACTGGATTTCTGAAAATAAGCATTAGTCAAACTCAAGTGATGAAGCCTGATAAAGGAATGACTGTGTGAATGTTAATGGCTTGTGATGTGCAGGAGGCTGGATTACACGCTCTAGTGATACCATCTCTCCTTAAATGCTCTGAGTAAATACAGCATTGTACTTGCTTGAAGCATAATGATCAGGATTCAGCAAATCCACCTTTTTCTTCTCCCCAATTTTATGTTTCTTTTCAGAAATCAGGGAGACAATTGCCATGTTCCTGTCTATGTCTGCTTTGCTATTTTTCATGCTCCTAAATCTTGAAAAGAAGCAGAATTCACTTTATGACCCCTTCACACTAATATGGTATTAATATAAATGAGAGCTGGGGCCATTACATTTATCGCTGCTAAATCCACAGAAATGACAGGCACTCACTGGGCATGCTGTAGCCTCAGGCATGTGGGATAAATGGCAAGATTTTAAGGACTCCTTGGGAGCTTCAGATCTCATTTCAGTTCTATGAATAAATAAACACTAAAGATGTTTAAGTGACTGTTTGCTTAAAAAGCTTATTTATTTAATTAAAACAGTAATCTCAATTCTGCAGATTTGCGTCATGCCTGTCCCATACCAGCCTTCTGGCTGTTGTATCTTCTTCTCTATCTCTCTTCAAGGGAAGCTCCCACTGCATATACCATCCCTGAATGATTTCTAGCACTGGGTTACGTTTAAAAGGGAAAAAAAGATTTGTTAATAGTAATGTACTTGAAAAATGTGGAAGTGATGCAAAGAAGCAGTGCCACTGCTATCATTTGCTCTGAGGAGTCGTTCTGCAGGTGAGGAGCTATGCCCCTTTTTGACAAGATCTTTCTAAATATCCGTGTGCTTGACACCGTGCTTTCCGAACAAGTTCTGATTTCACGACAGCAGCATTGCTATTTCCCTGGAATTAACATACATGCATCCTTCCCAGCATCGGGTTCTTGCTGCCCCGGTGGAAGAGAGCAGCCACAGCTGTTTCGGGCGCTGGCAGAGCGCAGGACCCGGGCAGCAGCGGCCCGTCCCCAGCGGGGCTCCTGGGTCCCGCAGGAAGCGTGCTGGGAGGAGATGGGTGACACGGGCGGAGAGACGGGCGGGACGGGCGGCAGCTGGGAACACTGCGGCCTGGAGCTTTGCCTTGGACATCCAACTGCGAGCCAGCAGGGCCGTGAGAGGTGACTGCGAGCCTAGTCAGGAACCTGTGTACCAGCAAGGAATAATGTCCCTGCTTGCCCATCTGGGGTTGTTGTCGTTTTGGGAGAGGTAACCAACAGCCTGCTGTTGGTTCCTGCTCCGGGGACGAGTGCTCCATTCTCTGCGATTGTAACCGGGATTAACGCTCAAACCCGCAGGGGGAGCGTCAGTCACCTGCACACTCCGCCGAGCCGCAAACCCCCGCATACGCACCAGCATCGCTGCGGCAAAGCGGTGGAGGCGTCAGCACCCCTGAGCTTCAAACCGAGCGGCTTCTGGCCGTCTGGTAACACCGCCGTAACCTGCTGCCGGACTGGAAAATCGGCTGAGACAGGGAGGAGACCGGGCGAGATGGATCCTGCCCGGTTCCAGCACTGTGTGCCCGTCCCCCTCGGGCACAGCCAGACCCTCCCGATCCCGGTCCCGGTCCCGGTCCCGGTCCCGGTCCCGGTCCCGGTCCCGGTCCCGGTCCCCGCGCCAGGTGGCAGCAGAGCCGCAGCGACGGGCGGGGGGCGGGCAGGGGGCGGCTCGGAGCCAAAGCCGCGCCCAGCCGGAGAGAGGCACGGGAAAGTTGCCGGGGTTTGGGTTTGTTTTTTTTTTTTATCGCAGAAAATGTGTGTGGGAGGTTATATTTGTTTGCGTGGTTTCAAATCAATAATAAATAAAAGGGAAAACAGGGAAAGGGGGGAGCGCAGGTGAGTCCTTCAGAAAGTGACCTGGGCTCCGCGGTGCCAGGGCTGCTGGGCGCACCACAAGCTCTTCGCAGGCTCTCTCAGCTGCGGACCTGCCGCTGTGGAGTCACGGTGTTTCTGCAATGAGAATTTAGGGCAAGGAGAATTTGCCAAAGAGTGATAAATCCCACGAAAGGCTGTTCAAAATGTGTCGGATCTTTATACACAGAATGCTGTGGCCAAGTTCCCGTCCAGAAGACAAAATCACATTCATTTATTTACCCTTTAACTTCTCTTGCTGTGATGTATTGTAATGCCACTCTGATGTTTTAATCGTGAGCAAGTGAGACACAGCAAAACGTCTTTTTAGTAAAATTATTGTTGGAACCAGCACCCAAACCCTTTCTGAGCAGTAAATTTCTGATCACTGAAACTCAGGTGAGTTTCCTCAGTAATTCAGTCTTCAGGAGAGTTTCAGTCTTAAATACTGACTTTTACAGGGTCAACACTAGACTGCTACTATGAAGCTACTGAAATTTTTTATCATGAAGCTTTTATTATAGAGGCCAGTCCTACCCTGTGCTTGACCTTATTTGTAATAATTATAAATCAGACATTTAACCTGTCAGTGGATAAGAATAGTAAGGTGGCTATAATTTTGGGTATTTGTTGTGGTATTACTTACAGGCTGCTCTTAGACCATATAAAGTTGCAAATTTGAAGATTAGGAACTAAAGCAAGAAACTGAAAAATCATTTTTTACAGGCCAGCCTTTCCCAGGTAACATTACATCAACCTTTAAGTGGCATAAGGTTGCTTGTCCCCAGAGCCATCCAGGGCTCGACAGACCCTGTGCCACTGACTGGTGTTGTGTCTCCCAGCCAGCCACCAGGCAAAACTGCATCTCTCACACCTGCCTCAAACCAGACATAGACATTAAAATTGAGGATGAGACCCCAAATGCATTCTCTGACCCATCCCTGTGCCCACCTCTTGCTCCAGAGGGAGGTGCAGCTACAACCATACAATACGGTTGGCCCTACAGCCCTGTAAAAGGCATGTGAATACCCTGCCACAGGTCCCTGGCTGCTCAGGAAGAGTCTGTAAAGCCAAATACAGCCACAGGGTGGAGGAAGAACTGTGTAACTAAAATTGCACCCGGAGACCCAGCCTAGTCATACCTTCCCCTGGGAGCACAGTCCGTGTAATCTCCCAGGAACACTGCTTCCAGGAGCTGGCTGCTAGCCCCCACTCTGCTTTGTTGGAGAAGCCCTTGGAGTAGTTGCAAGATATGCATCTATGCAAGAGTTCAGACTTGTGAATGTGCAATGAATTAGACTGTTGCCTTTCTGCAGGCCTTAATTTCTGGAAGAGTTTAATTTGCTTTATTTGGGGCTGCTGCAATATTTTTTGTGAGTAATCCCCTATTTTATTAAAGAAAGTAAACAGATATGTGGAAAAAGAAATATTAACTGGATCTGTTTCCTTCCCAGTCAAGACTGAATTCCAAAGCTTCAGCAGTGAGTCTGCCTCTGCACATTGCCTTGGTGCATATGGACAAGGGCTATGTGGGACGATAAAAGCCCCCTGACATTACAAAAGGCTGATCAGAAACCTGTGGTTTAGGCACACTCTGCTGATGTTGGACCCTGTTCCACAGTGGGGCACAAATGCTGATCACTATGAAGGCATCCACGTGCACTGTGCCCATCTGCATCTCCCACGAAGCTAAGCAGGGTTAAGGTCTCCTGGGGCCCTGACAGCCACAAGGCTGGAGCCCAGCAGGATGGAGCCGTGGTGGGCATCCATTACCATTGCTCCCTTCTCCATAGAAGTACTCTTTACTGAAGGCATAAGGGAGTGTGGATAGAGAAAGTGAGAGAGAACGAGCTAATTTTTATCTCCTACATCAGAGGCATAATGCTATGCTGCTTCCTTGTTCTGTCTCTAATGGTCTGATCTGAATAGATTAAGAATCAGCTACTGCTTCAAGCTGTCTTTGACAAGAGCATGGAGAATTCTAGGCAGCTGATGAAGTGTCAACTCCATTAGCTGTGCAGCTGATGTGTCTTCATACACTCCCAGCCAGTCTGAGCAAACTTGGTGGGCTACTGGGGGCGCTCAGTGGCCGTGAGCTGTCACCATGGGTCAACAGCTATCTGGAGTGCTGGATGCAGGAGACATTTGTCTTCACTCTGTCTCTCAACTGGTCTTAGTAAAGCAAATGATCGATAAACTGTTTTAGAAAAGGACTGAAATCCCAAAGTCCTGAGAGAGGGTGGTAAGAGGGACCTCTCTGTTCCTCAGACTTGTTCAGATGTTCTGCTCCTGTGCTGCCTTCAATATCCCTCTGATGTTTTCATCTTTACACAGAGGTTGCTCTGTCCCCTACAACACCCATGTGAAGTGTCATTTTTACCCCTAATGTGATGCCAGATTATTTGTGGAGAGCAGAAGAAAAAAAAGAAAAAGAAATGAAGAATATTCTGCACTTGGGGTCAGAAATGCACCCTCAGACCTGAAGTGGTCATTCAGGAAGATGGTTTGACAGGGTGCAATGGCAGATGTAGTGAATCATTGTCTGGTATGGCTCTCAGAGATTGTGAAAACATGTGAGGGAAAAGCAGAGATCACATCTGCCATAGTAGATGGGAGTCTATGTAGAGGTTTCTCCTCTCTGCAAATACCATTGTTCTCCTTCTGTACTGGCCAGGCTATCAGAGCTCACTGAAGTAGTACCCAGCACGTTTTCAATGCAAACTGACGTGCCTGCTATACTGTGACCTGTGTTGAATCTTCCTGCCAGTATCACATTTATTCTGTGTTAGCAACCCTTCTTGGGCTGCTTCTGAGAGACATGGGGATGCATGGGGCTGATAACCCAGAAAGAAACAACCCTAGCTGGCTGGCTCCCAGGCTTTGGCAGGCACATGTGGATTCCTGGCCCTGTCATCAAAGCCTCACTGTACTGCCTTGCCTCAGATCTTGTGCAGCAAGCTGTGCAATTGCCAAGGGGCCAAATTGGTTCCAAAAGCACGCTTGTCCTTTGCGGGGCTGCACGACCTACAGCCAGCACAGCTCCCTGCCTTGCGTGAAGCTGACCTACCCTGACTGCAGCAGTACCTTCTTACTGCTGACCCCTGTTCCCAACATCCAACTCATCAGGACAGGTATGGTCCTAGAAGATGGTGTCCAAGTCATTAATGTCCTTTGTGTCCCAGATCACACAGAGCTCAGCTGTCAAGAAATATTCCCTAGAAAACATGTTTGTTTTCCGTTGACTAGAGGGAAATTGGGGATATATGGTATAAAGCTGAGATAGGCACCATGAACATCCTTTCTGAAGACCTATAGGATTTCTTTTCTCCTTTTCTCCTCTGTTTACCAGTCACCTAAAGGCAGAGCCAGTCTGAATATTTGTAAGTTTTTCTCCAACAGAATTTTCCTAAATATGGTAAAAAATTCAAAGTGCACTTTGTTCTAATTTATAGATAAGTCGCCTGAAGGATGTATTAAAATCAGAGAAATCACAAGCACATGTCTACTTGTTCTTCCACGTACTAGGTGTACACCCACGGCTCAGCTTAAGGAAAACTCTATAATGTCAGCTGATAAATGCATACATGCATTCAACAAAAATGGTGCAGCGTTGAAAAGAACTGAAAGCATTTTTCAGTTATGTGGGACAAACCATGCCTGTGCATCAAAGCAACCGTCTAATACATAGCTAATGCCTAATTTAAAATATACTTATTAAAATGAACTAACACATAGGGTAAAGAAAACAGCTAAGAAGTGTTAGGGAAACCTATGGTAGAAAAATAAGTGGCTGGCAAATAGTGATTTCACAAAGCCTAAGCAGACCTCTAATCTTCATAAATAAATATTTTGTAATATTATCTTATTTTGCACAATTACTGAATCACAACAAGGAAACTGAAAATCAAGGCTCTTTTAAGATATATCAATGAACATAATCTCAGTTTTTAACTATAATATGAAAGCAAGATTAAGTAACAAGGCATCAAAGTACAACACTGACAAGGGTGTGAAATTTCTGTTCTAAAATAATTTTGCACTTGTTTTCTCCCAACTGGCAGGTTTAATATGGCCAGACAAGTTTCATATATACAAACCATTCCTAAACTCAACAAGGAGACCTCTGCTCTTCCTTTTTGCTCCTTCTGATACTTTTCTAGAGTTTCTTCTCCATTAGAAACAAAAACATTAAATACCACAAATCTCTGCAATGAGGCTGTCTCCAATAAATATTGTTCACATATTCAAAATTGGTATGTATTACACCCAAAATACATGTGAGGGTTTTTGTTTTGTTTTTTTTCCAGATTCACTTTTGTTGACACTCTCCTTTCTTCCCCATGTTTCTCCTCTGCAGCGTCTTGTAATGTACTGAACAGAGATGTTTGCCTGATGGTCTGATGACTCTGCCACATTCTCTGGGCTCTGCTCACTACCTCTGTCCTCTCTCCTCAAATATTGACACTGGTTTTCATACACAGAAATACTTGTATTTTAAATACTCTCCAATCCAAATTGTCCTTGGATTTCAGAGGGTGTATTTTCTGTCCTCTATGTCAGGCAGTTGTGAAAAGTGTGATTTAGAAAGTGATTTACATCATCTGTGGCACAGCCTCCACAGTACTCAGATGGTGCTTAATGACACCATTGCGGAGTAGCTCATAAAACTGGGCACATAAATGTTTTTATGATTATGGACTTGCATGGGCTCAGTTCCATATATCTTCCTGAATTTAGGCATTTCTGTTGAATTAGCTTTTGATCATTTTTTGCCATTCTGCTGTGCACCTGGTAAGAGGTCTGGGCTAAAAGCAGCTAATGCATCAAGCCATTCATTTCTTCAGGGTTGCCAGTACCTGAAGAAACATCACTTAACTGTTGAGAAACACTAAGAAAGAAATAAGTAAGACCTCCCTCGTTGTCTAGTTTAAATTTTGTTCTTTGTGTGAAGAAGGAGATCTTTTATGCATTAATTTTAGAACACACAAGATTTAACTGAAAAGGATTCCCTTCCAACCATCTCAAGCTGTTATCCTGTCAGCGGGAAAACAAACATGCTACTAACTCAGCTGTCATTGTCTCTGAGAAGTCAATCTTTAAGCCACCCTCTCTCCATCTTTTAAAGTAGTCTTACAGAAACATGATCTGTCAAGTGTGAACAAGCCAAACCATAGGAAAGGAATATCAGCTGGAAGGATTAAAATACTGAGGCATGGAGATGCTGAGAGATGGATCCCATGATTTTGGATAAAGGGCCTTGTAAGAGGAAAGTTTGGTAGTTTGGCAGAATAGAGATTTGGGAACGGGGAAGTGAAAGAGGTACAGACTGGAGGATTGTTTTGGTAGGGAAGAGAAAAGAGGTTGAGGATGTCCTACTTTGCAATAGTAGGAGAGAGGGGTCATGGGCACCGAACTGAGATGAGAGGGATTTGAGAATTGAGCCTAAGGGTATTGCAAAATGGAAGATGGGAGTAGACATGACAGGAGTATTTATTAGACAAGCCTGATGACACTGATCATTGTCAGTGCCTTCCCCATGCACACACAAGCACACTCCCAACGCCTTCTTCCTGGCCAAGCAGCTGCTGACAGTGCAAAGGGGCTCATTAGGATGTGTTTGCAGTAGCAGATTAGCTGTCCTTTCTTTTGAGAAATCACTTTTCAGCCACAGCTAAAACTGGTTTATTCCAGGATGAATGTTCTCTGAGGAGGGGCTGCTGCACTGTAGAAGGCTGACATCCATGTGAGTCTGTGGAAGCCTGGTGTTGGTCAGCTGAAGGCCCTCATGACCCACCTGATTGTCTTACTGTCAATCTAGTCGTGATTTCTGTCTAAATGTCCCTCCATTCCTGCCTGGAGCCTTCTGAGCAACATTCATACTGAACTTGGACCAGTAGTCTGCCTCACATTTTTTCAGCCCTCCCCAGCTGCTCATATATCATCCCTGCTTAGATGTTTTGGTATGGATCTGGCAACATCACATCACACTTATTTTTGTCATTCCTTCAGCTTCATTAACCTAACATCTGTCTATGAGCTGCTTTTCTGAAAAAAAACCCAAACATTTTCAGTTAATATGTTACAAGAGAAAGTTTTTTAAAACAACTCTCCTTTTCAATAGAATAGCTATGCCATGTTTTCTTGGCCAAAAGCATTGACAGTAGAAAAGTATTAACAACCATAGTTGAATAACTTTATTTAAAAATATGCATATATTAAAACCTCTTTTCTTTAAAAATGCTTACATTCTACAGCCTATTTGCATGCAGATAAGTAAGACCAAAGGTCCTTCAATGTTTTAAGTTCATTGTCTTGTCCTTCAGAAATAGACTGAGCAGAACTAACAAAGCAAATTACAGTTGAAGAATTGTTTAAAAATCTATTATTTCTCAGCTACAGCATCTCGATTAAAAACTGTATTTCTGTGAAGAGGCTTAACGCCAACCTGTGAGTTCAGTGGAAATGCCAGCTGGATACAGGAGCAGTCACACAGTCACTTAGTGGGAGATCAACAGTTTGATCACAGGAAAGGGTGCACACCTACCCTAGTCATAAGGCTATGACTTCAGGCACAAAGAACATACCTCCACAATAGTGCTCAGGAAAAAGAAATGTAGAAAGAAATTTGGAGATCATTTGGGGAATCTTTGTGTACAAACATAGGGCTAGAAAAGAGATGCAATATTTTCATAGTATTTTCCTAGAGGTTGCTGGTAAAATAACTACTACAATACTGTGTCCAAACAGATAAAGATTCAAAAAAGTTATAGATTAAAACTACAAAACTTTTTATAGATTGCCTAATCATCCTAAAAGTTCTATTTAAATTATCAAAGATTAAAGGCCCCTTGATCACAATTTATAAACGCCAAATCTAGCTGTTGAAGGCATAATGAGATTGAGTGGCTGGAAGATGAAGCTAAACCAATTCAGACCATAAATAATGCTTTCATTAGTTATCTGTGTACATATTAACTCTTGAAATAATCTATCAAGGATTGTCCATCACTAAAAAGAATTAAATCAACATTGCCTTTTTTATTTGGTAGACATGCTTTAATTCAGTAACATCTATTGGACTTGAAGCAAATTAAGTAATGGATGTCCATTGACCTGTTACTCAGAGGACTGAAGTAAATCATTTTTAAGCCTATATTAATCACTGAGTTCTTTAATTTATCCAATGAAAATAACAATGCCATAGCTTGATTAGGTGGATTAATACTTATGTCTTGATTTGTTTCTTCTAATCATAGTATTAGAATATCCTTTGCAGGGGATACTTCCTTCCTCCCTCCCACAACCAGCAACAACACTAAAATAGACCACTGGGACACATCCTGGCCTCTGGGTCATGTTGCCACCTTTGTCAGCAAGCCTTCACAGAGGCCACACTGGATCAGATAGGGACATTTTCACCAGCACTGTTGTCCAAAGGTGTTACAGAGAAGGTGACATTATCTGGGATTGTAACTATACCCTGCTGAGACATGTCCCCATGACAGTTGCATCTTTTAATATGCATTGCAGTGCAGCCTGGGAACAACGTGGTCATTTTTCAAGGAAACAGACATCTAAGTGTGCTCCTCATTAAGCTCCCAGTCAGGCAATTCCAAAGCCTAATCATTGCTCTGCCTTTTTATTTGGCTGGCAGTGATTCATTCACCTCCCTGGGACCATGTGTCAAATGACAATAATCTGCTCTCTGGGGGTTTGCAAGCATCAGGTACTGTTATGTAGCTTGCTGTAACTTGAAGGTGCATTTCAGCATGTCACCCAGACCAGCATAGCGACTGGTCTGTCACCTGTATTGATGATGATGGAACAAGCAGCATAAAAGCTGAAGAAGAGAAGATGGGGGAAGGGGTTGTGACCTAATTGCAGCCTTCCAGTACCTAAAGGGAGCTTGCAAGAAAGCTGGATAGGAACTTTTTACAAGGGGTGTAGTGATAGGACAAGGGGGAATGGGCTTAAACTGAAGGAGGGTAGGTTTAGATTAGATACTAGGAAGAAATTCTTTATTCTGAGGGTTGTGAGGCACTGGAACAGGTTGCTCTGAGAAGCTGTGTGGATATCATATCACTGAATGTGTTCCACGACCAGGTTGGATGTGACTCTGAACAGCTTGGTTTAGCAAAGGGTGTCCATGCCCATGGCAGGGGATTTGGAACTAGATGATCTTCAAGGTTGCTTCCAATATGATTTGATTCTACGATTTCATCTGAGCTTTTTATTACTGTTCGTCATTTTTCTTACATTAGATATTTGCTAACAGCTACTGGCCTTGCATCTGACATATATAGGCAATAAGAGCTGTATATTCAGGGAGAAGGCTGTTACAACTTGCTGCTAGTCTTAGCCAAATTATAGGGTATTTTGCATTTGGTGTAATGTTATTTTTTTATTTCTTTTGCTAGTTATAGCCATATAACACTTTGGCCTAACTTAAGGTCTGTTTTATACAGATTTGGTCACAGATTTCTCTTTCGTAAAGCCCTTACACCACTTTTTTCTACCATTAAGGGCTGGTGCTTTAGGAATCTTTTCCATATGAAATTGTGCCAAATGGCAGGCACGGAAGTCACCATTAGTTCTGAAGAACCAGACAATGGACACTCTTTCTCCAGCTCCAGGCTGTGTCAGCTAAAAGGACATTACAGGTCTCCTGCCAGACACTCTTGTTCCATCCCAGCTGTTAGCTAAGCTATTTGCAGAATTGTTCCTTACCTACCTGGAGCTTACTGCAACAGGTCAGAAAAGGGTTACTGTTCAAGGTAACCCAGCTCGCCTTGACAGGAGTATAAGCAGCTCAGGAGCAGATTACAAGGGACATTAAGCTGCAACATGACGGGTGAGGGAGAGGTGGTCAGCTGAAGACAACAGCTTCTGCTAGCATAGCCAGATCTTGCAGTGAACATGTGCAGCAGCCTTAGTTTTGCTTGATTTCTCATCCGTCTGAAATAGGGAGCACAATAGAAAGTAGGATTTTCCTCTGGCAGCCTCTACTTATCCCAATCTCATATGCATACCTCCCCCTTAATGCTGGATTTTAATTTGCCCATTGAGCCCTCTAAAAGCTCCCTTCTTTGTTCTTATTCACTTCCCACTCACTTCTAAAGACAGTGGCTGTGATCATATTGTGAATTCTGTTATGCAGCAGTACCAATTAGTACTTGAACTTATTCCTGACTGTTACTTTGGAAGAAGTTGGAGGTATTTTCTCATTTTCATTCTTCAGATCGCTTCGTGAAAAAAATCACCTTTTGAAATAGATGATGGGTTTTTAAGTTACAATAACTGAAATCACAAAAACTTAATTTAACAGATTGAATTTATGCAATTTGTTGCTATTGTCAATGTATTCGCTTCCTTCATGCTGCTTCCAACTACCAGTTCCAGTTCTGTATTGAATACAAAATGGAGACAGGGGAATATATAACTAATCAAAAGGGGTAAAATAAGAAGTGTTTATCTGGATCCTTATGTTTGGGCTTCAGGTGAAGTTGGTATTTTATTACTTATTGCTGTTGCAATATGGTTTTGATGATCAGATTTCCTCAGAAATCTGTAATTCTGGCGTACTCAGTATTTTTTTTTTGTTTATCCTCTTCAGCAGTGGTAATGATTAATTAATCTGATTCTTTTGGCATGCAGTTTTAAATCCAGTCACTTCAGCAGAATGAAACTCTAACCTTAGCAAATGGAAATCTACTGCCTTGTCAGTGTAGAGTTCTTTTCTATGTGCTGAAGGGCTAAATGTGAAGTAAGCTCTCCTACAATGATTTCATGAGTACGCTTGCTCTCTCCTTGGTTGTCAGTTTGATTTCTGGTAGTGTAGGTAAATTTAGATTTCGTTTTATAAGGAAAAGTGAGCTACTCCTGCTAAAAGACCTTAACGGAGGTTTCACTCTGCGCAGCTATTTCATCCCTTTTTGTGAAAACATTTCCCGAGGGACTTTTTATTTCACAGAATATTCTGAGTTGGACGGGACTCACAACTCTCCAGTGAATGGCTCATACAGGGATTGAAGCCATGACCTTGGTGTTATTAGCACCACGTTCCAGCCAATCGAGCTAATAAGGAAACCTTTAATTACCTTAAGACCAAATCAGAAATAGAATTACTTGGCAGATAAAATCTAGTTTCTATTAAAAGCCTATCCCTTGGAGGTGCTGGAACAGCAGAGATCCTGCACATTTGACACTGTAAAAAACTGTCTCCTTTTAACAAAGGTGTTGACTCATTAACTGACTTCTTTTACCTTCAGTTTTTTCTCTTTTTTTCAGACATTAATTTCATTTGGAATGCTCATACATAAACATGTGCCTCATTCATGGGAGTTTTGGTCTTCTCTTTCAAATAACCGGCAAAAAACTAGGGCCATTGTTTTCTATAGCTTATGTAAGCAGGTATCACTTTTCTGTTGATTCACAAATACAGCAACTTCAGTTCAGTCCAGATGGTCACCTTTATACAAAAAAAAATGTACTCTGATTACAGTGAAGACCTTTACCATAACTCTTAATGAGGCTTTTCCTTTATTAATAGAACTGATTGCACAATGATATGTTGGAAGATATAAGAAGGCTAAGAATCAGTTAAATGTTCACAGAATGAGGATTCTTTTTTCAAGAACAAGAAAACCAGCTGACTTCACACTTAGGGAAATTGTCAAGTTCTGTGGAAGTGAGAAGATAGTATCTAGTAAGAAGTTTATCATTACACCGAGGGCTGCTTTAGTTAGGAGTCTATCAGTGTGAAGCTGTAAACTTATGCAGAATATATTCTAATTTTCCTTGTGCTGTATTTTCAAATGCCTAAGCCTTCTGAAATAAAAGGATGGAACAGTAACCAACACTCATATCCAACACACTGCACACACGTAGTGAACAGATAAAGTGTTGTGCTGTAGCACCATCATTTTCAAAGGAAGGAGGGTGGGTATATAACTGGAGCCCAGCTTAGCCTTCAGACCACTAAAAACTGGCTCCTTCCATAGCCCACTGGCCACCAGCAGGGCCATGCCACAGAATTACCCTTTGAATTTGATGAAATATTTACACATAGATTTGATAGATTACAGCCTCAGTCCACAAAGACTTACTTGCGCTTTTCACTGTGAGGAATCCCACTGAAATATTGATAAAGTTGGGTGTCAATTTTTCTGAGAAAAAAGCTTGAAAAACCTTTTCATGCTCCTGAGTGGCCATTACAAATCGCAAAATCAAATTGTTTTGAGAGAAGCAAGGCAAAGGAAACCTGTTTCCTGTAATTTTTCCATCAGAAATTTCTCTCATAACATGTTATTCCCACTGGTCTTCTGCTGTCCTTAGCAATTCGCAGAATGAGCTGCCCCTGTGCATGAATCTGGTGATGTGATGTTGAGTTTGAGCTACCTCTGGTAACTGATGGACCTGTAGCCCAACAGGACAGAGAACTCTTGTTTTGTGGTGCAGCCTTTCTTTTCATGGGGTACTAACTGGGAGTTCCTTTCTACTGATTTCTATGAAACTTTTCAGATCATATTTACTTCGGATGAAACCAGCCAAGTGGTTCAAAACATAATATAAAAATCTCTTCTGAGCTGATGTGCAAATGGTAAGATTACATAAAACCTTATTTCTTTAAAATTCTGTGATTTGTCAATTGTGTGTTTTCCTTTGAATTTCCTTAAAATACTCTAAAGGCTGCTGCAATGGGTTATATCCATAACCTGCTATGGTTTATTTCAGTGGGGGTTTGATTAAGCTTGTAAGAAATAGGAGAGGATAACTTGGCAGGGAATTCTCTGACACATTTTCCTTCTCACTCTTGCAATATATTCTTTTCCTTTTGTGGATATGACTTGTGAAAGGCCTTAAGTATTATCTTTCACATTAAACTATGTGATGAACTCATTGCAGTATTCAAGAGTCTAGCAAAATAGTGAAAAGGCCAGTTTACTTTTTACTGAAAGTAAAAATTCAGGAAGAATGGAATACAAAGAAATGGGAAAAGCCCACACAGGGCCTGACCACAAACTGGTATAAATCAGTTCAGTGGTCATGTGCTGGATGATGCCTTCTGTTTCAGCACACCACACCAGTGCAGTAAATAGCAGACTGATGAAAACTCTAGGCTCATTTAACACTGACAGGTTTGCGGCAGACATCAAATACTTGACTCCTGCATATAAATCTATCTTTGAGGAGAAAGGAGGTATTAGGAAGATTTTGCAGCACTACAGGCTTAGTTAAATGAAAATCTGTATTAAGGATTAAAAGAGAAAATATAACTGCTGTTTACTAACATTAATATGTGTAGAATTTATTTTTAGAAATTCATGAAGTAAATGGTAAGAATCTTCTTATTCTAAACAAATTTAAATAGACTAATTTTTTAAAAAAAATCCATCTTTTGCAGGTCTAGAGTAACATAGGAGCAGCTTATTCGCAGCTGTTGTTTTAAACATACATTTCTTCCAACTATTCGTAGCAAAATGTTGTAACAAAAATAATTTTCCTTTTCATTTCTAATATTAATTGTTGCTTTATACTCTTGTAATTGTTGCACAGTACTGCAATTTGTGAAATAACTGAATGTTTCCACTTGGATCAGGCTGAAAACAAGAAAATAATTCATCACTTTCCATCTTCTTTACTTCTTATGGGCTGCTTATTCCAAGAAGCCATTTAAGCTGTTGAGAATCTTCTTACTGTGATGGATTTGTTGTCATGTTGCTGAAATCCCCAAAAGAAAACTTGTCATATTACTGACTGAGGCCACAGAAATGTTCCTCATTTCTGCCCACTGTTGCCACACAGTAATTGTATGGTCCTTAACTTCACCTCGGATAATTTTCACAGTAACTGTTTGTAGCTGTGTACAGGTACAACTGAAAGATGGTCTGAGGTGATACCTGGGATCAAACCCTTGCTAGAGACCCATTGGTAAGCCAGTCACTGGCTGCTCTAATTTAACATCATTTTACCTTCTGGTAAATCCCCTAGTTTCTATTCAGGTGAGACTACCTGAAGCTAAATAAAACCCCAGAATGATAAGCATGTATTCCAGGAGTCAGACACAGAATTCTCCTTTGATTTCTGAAGAGGCACTGGAGGTAACTGTGTGAGAAATGAGAAAGAAGGACTAGACATTCTGGGTCAACCTGAAACACCAGTTAAGACTAACCATCATGACTACAACTGTGAAGCAAGAGCCTAAATACTAAGGCAGAATAACTTGTTCCAGCAAACATTGTTAAGACATGTTGCTTGGTGAGGGAGGAATAAAAAGGTTCAACTGCAAACCCAAGATCTTATCATCACCTCATAGTACTTACCTGAAACCAGCCAGATGCAACTGAGGAACTTAAGTCCAGAACTGAATACAGTCAGTATCATTCTTACTTATTATTCCTATGGGAATAATTCCTATTATTCCCACCAGCGATACTGGGCACTAGAAGGTGAAGCTCCTCAGAGAGGACCATAAAGAGGCATTGACTAGACAGAGGTAGTGAAAAGAGGGAGAAAAAAAAATTAAATATATTTAAGCAATGACTCGACAGACATGTTTATGGTGCACGGAATATAAAGAGAATCTTGCAAAACAGAAAGAGACTAAGAAGTCTGTGGAGTGAGATACGAACTTAAGGAGACAAAGAGGGGAAGCTGCAATGACTTATTACTCGCAGATTAACTGTAGAGCCAGCAGAACAAAGAATTTGAGATTCAGATAAATTCATTACACAAATGGTTGGACCGAGCAGGAAAGACCTTGAGACTGCCATGTATCAAAATAGAAATAAATTAGGATTATTAAAAAAAAGGATAGGGTATCTTGCCTTAAATGGAATTAAAAGAATGAGAAGAGAAGAAATAGTGAAGGAATAATTGCCCAAAGGCTGTACTTGGTGAGGTCCAGCTAAGCAGTGGACAAGAAATGGTCAGATGTCACAGGTTCAGTATGGGAATGAGTAATATCCTGAACTGTGTCTACATGTAACAGAGCTTTTGGAGTGAAACTGAAATATCCAACACTACTCAACAGTGGTTGTATACTTCCGGCATTTTCGTAGAATGTTCACAAACAGAAATGGGGGATAACCTTGAGAGGGACTGGGCAAAGAATCTCCAGTTTTTCTATATTACTTCCATTATCTGGAAAGATTCAAGCAGGCAGAAACCAACAGTTTCATTGCTGTGATCTTTCCCACAACTGGTAGCTCAAAGTGTGGATGCTCAGCAAATCTGAATTGTTTAAAATTTTAAGACTATCAAGTGTTTCAAGGCAACTATTTTCACTATCTGTCCTGAAGTATAAGAAGTTGATTAATTCATTTAAAACTGACTATAAGTGAAATACAAAAAGAGTTTGTACTGATCTCCCAGTACTGAGGAAAGCATAGCAGTCTAGGTAGATGAATACGTTATGCAATGTAAAGACATTCTGAATCCATGGCACACATGAAAGCCTTGTAATACAGGTTTTCTAAAAGAAGTCAAGTATACTTCCTACTAGCTAAGAGGAAAAAGGCCCTAAACAAGCATGTTCAAAGTGCTCATTTTAACAATTGTGGTTTGCATCTAGGAATACTGCATAAGTACTTGTTGGACAAGAATCAGAAGAACTTTGAGAGTGTGTGTAAAGCATTGAAAAAAACCAAGATTACACATTTGGTATTGCCACAGCATTCCTTGAGGCGGGCATGCAGTAAGCCTCCCATAGATTTGAACCAAAGCTCTCACAATTAGTAGTAAAGCTCCCATAGATTTAAACCCAGATTGCAGATTCGTAGGTGGAGAAGGTGTAAATTTCAGTTTGAAAAGAGAATTCAAGAAGCATGTCACTGAAAATACAGGATTACGTGACAGGTCAACACAAGTTGTGCACATACACACTAATCAATGTCTGTAAATGTGCAAGCTTTCCTAAAACTTTGGGAGCAGAAGGCTAAAACTTTTTGAGAAGTCAGTGAGGTCTTGGCTTTTAAATTAGCAGTAGACTTTTTATCCTCTGTTAGGAAGATTACCAGCTCAGGTTTTATTTATGATCATATGACTTAGTTCAACATACACTGACTACAAGGGTTTGGTACTCTGGAATTAAAAAATCAATGAAAATAACCTTAGGCAGCAACTTGAGTTCCTTCATATGGTACTTAGAGGATGACAAAGAACTATAAAATGACCAGAGAATAGCCTCATCAGGCAGGATTTCTTCCAATCTCCATCCGTTTTGTTCTGCCACAGATAACTTCTGGCCCCATCATGCCATGTCTCCTGCAGAGAGAAAAATCCCCTTTGTTGCCACTGCAAAAGGCAGAATTCAGAGTGCCTTATTGTGGACTTTTCTGCCACTATATGTCCATAGCAAATGTTTACAGGACAAACAGTTCTCTGCAATGGATGGGTTAATTTGATAATAATAGGTTTGAAACTCCTTTCTCAACTTGGTCCTAAAACACATAACTCACCGTGAATGGCAATGAAAGCACAAGTTGGCCATATTCTGTATTCCCACCACATATACATAAAATCCTACAGTAGTTGTCCTGCAGTCTCTGCACAAACAGTAGGCTCCCCTCTCACTGAAGGTGTCACTGGTTGGCCTTGTGTCTCCCATACTCATCTCCTAAGCCTACCTTTTAGGTGCTCTCACACCACCAAGACGGGGCTAGTGAGCCCCTGGAAGCACAAGGAGCAGAAAAAGGACTTGGGATCATGGCACTTTGATTTGGGGAATAATGAAAACAAAACTGTTAAAACTAAAGAAATTTTTAACTATCATCAGATATCTGTTTATTTGTAAATAAAACAGAGGAGCTACTGATTTGTTACCACACGCAGTATTTAATTATTGCTATGACATGTGGGAGAAGTTTCACCTGAACTAACTGGTAGTTGTCTAAAGGGCTCCTGGGAACTGGGCATGAGTCCATCTGAAGCAGGAGTATGGTCAAAATTACCTTCTGAAGCCAACATTTATACACATTTTGGGAATAGTGTGTACCAAAATAGTTTTCAATTCGCAGCAGGGATGCAACCACTTGTTTCAAAGTAAAAGGCAGCCCCCACATGGTGGAGGGGGTATAGATGTAGACGTTGAGGCAACTAAACACAGGTATTGTAAAGTGAAAAAAGATTCAGTTCTTGACTTCAGGCAAGCACTACCAAATCAGTGTGGAAAGGCTTTTAGCTACAAGGAGCGAGTGGATCATCCAGACTGCAGGCAGGGATCCTGCCAGGAGGTGCTCTTTGCTCTTCCAGCCATGACATCGTGAAGATGCTGAGAAACTCTTCCAAAATTGAGACAGTGTAGATAGGAAATTTAGCTTTGGACAGGGCATGCTGTAGCACCCAGATGGAATGTCTGTAAAAGGGAGAACTGAATATGATATAATGTGGAAGATGAGCCTCACCGCAGGAAGAAGTAATTTGAAGCACCTGAAGTGATCATAATGAAGCGCCTATAAAAAAGCTGTTACTAAGTATGGTTGTAGTATCAGTAGAAGATTCAGAAAGTAACACTGAACTATTTCGACATGGCTACGTCTGCCAGAACCTGAAAGATGTGATACTGCTTTGAGAAGGCAAGAAAGGCAGCAAAGACAAAGAAAATCCACAAGAAAGACAACAGCCTGTGATCCCGATTTTGACATTATGGTCACAGCTCTTTATATGTAAGTAAAAAAATCTCCTTCCTCAAGATGTGACAACTTTAAGGAATTATTTAAAGACAGTTATGGGAAAGAATAAAATTGGGGAAAGCTAAAACATGTGCCCTTGGTACGTAAGCCCCATCATGTTGCTTGAGAGAGCAACTTCTTCCAACTTCTTCCCAGCTTTTGCTTGATCAGCTTTACCATCCTTTTCAGGTTTCCCAGGACAGCTCCGGCACCTGCTAGGGAACAGGGGTTGATCAATGAATATCCACCATCAGCTAGGAAGTACCTTCCAAGTGAGAACTCCTCCAGATTTTTTACTTCACATCTCTCAGGCCCTGCAGTCCTTTTTCCCCTTCAGCATTAGTAAATGGCTCTAACCATACCCCAAAGCTTTGCAACAAATTTACTCTCCCTTTTCTGCAAAAATGAATCCTCCTGTCTACAAGACCAATTTGCCAGAGCATGTCATTACGACCTCTGTCACTCGATCATGCTTGCTGTATGAAACCAGTATTTTGGCTGAAATTTCTTGCTTTGCATTTACTGCTGCACCTGGTCCTCCTGGTTCTCCTGAGGTTACTGGTAGGGAAGTGGCAGGTGTGCTCCGCCTGTGACTCACCTCAGTGGCACACAGGTAGTGTCTGGGTGTGCAGGCACTGAGCCCTCCTGTCCCTTTGGGCTGTTTGCAGAGGAGCTCGGAGCGAAGGTGCGTCACATCCAGCACATTAAAAGAAGGCACAAGAGGTAGGTTTTGTCCCCAGACTTTCCCAACAAACAGGTGTCTCTGGCTGCCTGTATGTAAACTACTGAGGTGGCATATGAACAGATCTTACTTTTCACAGAACTCGCGGGTGTGCCGCAGACACTGCTATCACATTAGCAATTAAAAGCAAATGCACAAAGCCCCTGCTGCCCAGTTATCCTGCTATGGTGTCAGGACCCAGTTTTCCACAGGGAATGGCAGCACTTCCCTCTCCCCATCTGGAAACCAAGAACGTGTCAGACTGCCGAGGCAGATTTTCCAGCTCTGGTCTCTCATCCTAAATACACTCAGCTTAGGATTTCAGCTGTTCTAGGCCATTCTTCCACGTGACAGAAGTTGTGGTCTGGTTTTATTTGTCTTTTTCTGGTCGCTTTTTTGAGGAATCACCTGGTCTGTTGTGGGTCTGAGCTTTCCCCTGGCAAAATTCTGAGTCCCTGCCAGTCATTCCTGTTGAAGACAAAGTACACCGCGGGTGCGGGACTGTCACACACCCGAGGAAGCCTCCCGGGGTAGTTTCAGTGACGTCGGGAGATTCAGCCTGAGTCACTGGGATGACAGCATCAATTGTCACAACTATGAAGAGAATCATGCAGCAGAACACCGTGACATCCATCTAATAACTTGCTGTCTTTGATGAAACTGGATAATTCTAGGTAAATGTACTGGCTCTGGCACTACTGATATTTCTCTTTTGCTATCATTCTTGCTGAGCAGGCGTCTATCAGGTGTTAGCCTCTCAGTGCCGGCGGTGATCAGCAGCGCTCTCAGACACAGAAAGGCGCCTGGTAAACAAGGCTCCCCCTGCCCGAGTAGTACAGCCGCGCCTCCCTCCCCCCACCCCGCGGCGCCCGGTGGTTGGTGCCGACGGTGGCGCATGCGCGGAGGGCGCCCGGCGGCTGCGGGCGGTGCTGTGGGGACCGACGGGTCGGGCTGGGTTGGGGCTTCCCCAGGCGGGCCCGGCCCTGCCGGAGGATCAGGGAGGGTAGTCCCGGAGCCGGGAAGGGCCGTCCCGTCACTGCGGGCAGCGCTGTGGGTGAGGAGCGGGGTTTGTGCGTCGGGGCCGGTCCCCAGGTCTGCATGAGGGGCTCGGCGGCCCCGGGGGCGGGGGAGGGTTACGGGGGGTGTCGGTGCCGTGTCTGTGCAGGGGCGGAGGAGCTGTCGCGGCCCTGCGGGAGCCGGGGCTTGCGGTAGTGGGTTGCGTTGTTCAGGGCCTGGTCATGCCGTGGGATTGGTGTGTTATGTCCTGGTTTTCCCTGGGGGGATGAGAGCGGGGGGGCTGCTAGGACTTGGAGTCGGTCTTGGCAAGTGTGAGGCCGTGGGGTGGGCGAAAGGCCTTCGGGGCTCCCAGCCCATCCCCCTCCTTGGAGCGGAGCACCTGCGAGCAAAGGGCAGGGCGAGGAGGTGCCCCACAGGATGCACCACGAGGAGCGGTGGTGGCATTTGCTGCCTGCTGAAGCAAGGCGGAAGCTTCTCACTGTCACCCAGCCAGGGCCGCTCTGCCCTTGGTGGTCTCTGAGGTTTTTTCACTTGCACTCACCAGACTCCCAAACGCACAGTGGTGTTAAGCACTTACACCCTGCGGCGCGTGTGGTGGTCATGCTGATATCACCTATATAGCTCATAAAACGAGCTGGAGTTCAAATGTTTCAGTATTATCTGGCTTTTCACTCCCCACAAGCCTTTGTTTTTGAACTACGGTGTGTTCAGGAAGTTTCAGACAACTTGAGGCACTTAATGCTGGGCTGTTCAGCTAATTACACTGATGTTGCTAATAATATATAGTAATGTTGCTTGTCTGCATTCCATACTCTTTTTCCATTTTTGAATATGTTTTTTGTTGGAAAGTGGCTTAATGTTCAGAAACTGATTGCAGAGTCTTGTTTTGAGCCATGTTCACTGCAGCCCTTTTTTGGTGTAAGTGGTCCCCCTTACTGCATTAGTTTTCTGTAGTTTTATGTCCTGGATCTGTATTTGAGATTCTGAATTGCACCCAAAGCTGTAGCAAATGGTGGAAAATCAGTGCGGGAAAAGCAGGGGAGTAGGACAATAACTGCACAATGCTGTTGAAATAAAAGTTTCATAAGTAACAAAACAGGATTTGCTTCTTGTATTTTCTCTTCTTCTTTCTTGCCTTCCTACTTGAACCTCTTCTGCTTTTGCTTCAGTGCATTACTTTGTACTAGTAGGGACTTTGCAGGCCAGCCATTAATCTTAAACATGTTGCTTAAGTTTTTTTGTCTGTCTACCTGTCTTTGGGATGACTGTGCCTAACGGCAACAGGACCAAAGTCATAACTGCAGTGGATGTGAGCCCTCTATGGTTTAGAATATATATATATCTCTATGGATATACTTAAAAATTCACTAAATTTTTTTCTCCATGTTCCAGATGGAAGAGTTCATGCTTACTGGTTTGCATAATAGCAGAGGCTAAACAGGCATGAAAGAGACTGTAGTGGGGATGAGAAGTGTCAAAAGAGAAGAAATGAATCCTACAAATGATGATCCAGTGTTTGGGACTGTTTTTGACTGGGACTATCTCTCATGGCAAGTTCGTTTGACATTTATAGCTGCTGGTTTTTTAATCTACTTGGGAGTATTTCTTCTGTCTCACTGGTTGTCTTCTTGGAGAAGTACCACTTACCATGCCTTGTATGCAAAGGAGAAGGTGTTTTGGAATATGGCAGTCACACGTGGTGTGTTTGGACTTCAGAGTTGTGTTGCTGGGTTATGGGCTTTGCTCATAGATCCTGTTTTTCATGCTGACAAAGTCTATTCACAGCAAAAGTGGAGTTGGTTTAACTGTTTAATAGCAGCTGGATTTTTCTTGCTTGAAAATGTAGCAGTTCACGTGTCCAACATTATTTTTAGAACATTTGATGTTTTCTTGGTAGTTCATCATTTGCTTGCTTTTGGTGGCTTGGCTGGTTTAGTAATTAATGTGAAATCTGGACATTATCTGCCTTTGATGGGAATGTTGCTGGAGATGAGTACTCCCTCAACGTGCATTTCCTGGATGCTTCTGAAGGTAAGAATGTGACAGTTTTCAGATTATATTTGTAACCGTTTTCATGCATTTCACTTGTCCATAGATGATCTGTGTGGTTAGTTTGGATAGTTTTTGTCAAAACTGCATTTATCCAACTGATATCTGTGTTATTGTCATACCTGCTTTTGTCGCCATGGCACTTCAGCAGGCCTCCATGTAGGTTTCTGTGTGGTGCTGTGTGCATGTGCACAGTGGGATGGTATAGATCCATACCAAGTTTGGGACGCCATATACATGTGGAGTAACATTGCACTATGAGGAAAAAATGCCTGAGAGTGCATGTATATGAAAGTAGGTATTTGCATTAGTTCTACAGATTCCTCAGTTCCTTATCTTGAAGTAACGATCTCACTTCTGCATACTTTGTGTTCTTGTTTTTCTAGGCTGGCCGTGCTAACACCTTTTTCTGGAAGGCAAACCAGTGGGTGATGATCCATCTGTTTCACTGCCGCATGATTCTTACCTACCACATGTGGTGGGTGTGTATTTTCAATTGGAATTCTATTATAGAAAATCTGGGACTTCTTCACTTTATTGTTTTATTCTCAGGATTATTTGCTGTAACATTAATACTTAACCCATACTGGACATACAAAAAAACTCAGCAACTCCTCAGCCCAACTGACTGGAACTTTGAAAATAAAGAAGTGGAAAATGGAAAACTAAATGGTGAAACATATCAAAAGAAGGAGATATAGCACTGAAACAGCAATTTCCCAGCAGGGTTACGGAAGAATATAGTGCGAAGTCATTCTCTGCATGTGAACTAGAAGATTTTGCAAGAAGCTCATTGACACAGTGACTCCTTGCTGGTAGCATTCTGTATGCCTCACAAGTGTTGAAAAGCATTGTTTGTGTTTCTTATGTGCATACATATAGGAACTTCAACCCTCGCTCTGAATTACACCAACAATTTGTCAGGTTGGACAGTATTTCATAATTTAGTAGTGACGTGCTCCCTAATGGCATCTTTCTTCCTAATGCTTCAAAGTGGCTTTACAGTTAAGTCATCTATTAAGCTCAGCTTGAATCAAGTTTAGCTTGAATCCTATTTCACATATGATGGAGATACTGATACTGAAAATTATGTTAAATTGTTTATTAAGATCAATTAGGATCCAAGTTAGGTCTGCATGGGTACCTAATTCCTGTGTGCCAGTGAATCATTCCAAGTGGCAGAACTGGTCAGTGGTAGAAAGCAGTCATGGCCTGGGTTTGGGTTTTGTTGTTGTTTGGTTTGTAGGTTTGGGGTTTTTTGGCTATTTGTTTTTGTTCTTTTTGTCTTTTAAGTGCACTTAAGGAACAGGAAAATAATTGTTTGAGTGTTTGCTGTCAAATTTGTAGTTTTCAGGTTGCCCTCAGTATGGGAGGAGTTCGTATCCATCAAAACCATACATGTGGAAATCCATGCATTTGCCCTGTGAGTAGTCTGGTAGGTAATCATAATGGACCCTTCTGGACTTGAAATCAATGAAATACAAGTGGCAACATCAGAAGGTGACTCTGCATCATCCTTGAAAAAAATGCTGCTTGATTAGTAAATTTACTCTGTAGGTCGCACATGAGGGGTCATGCGGTTAATTCCACTAGTGCTTCTGTCATGGTTCCTCTTATTTTTGGAAATGCACTTAGTTTTAGATGGTTTCAGAATCTGAGGTGACTCCTCTATGGAGGAAAGTCTGTGTCACCTTCTGTGGGAGTTTGGTTGTTTGAATATTTTTATTTAACTTTAAAGAACATACCAAGCGACACTAGCAATCCTTAGCACTTTATCTGCCACATCACCAAAATTTCTCCTTGACCTGAGAAACTGGGTTGCTCTTTATATAGGGACTAATGGTGACGGATGCTCTCCTGCTTATAATATTGGTTTGATGGTTCCTGAGTGACATATTTGGAAGTGGATGGAGGGATAAAGATCACCATAGAAGAGAGTGACACCTAGTGGCAGGAGAATGACAGGAGTATTAGTTTTGGTGCACGGAACTGAGATTAAAAAAAATGGTTAATTGGAACTCTGTGTGACATGACTGCTACACAGATTTATTTCCCAAAGTATTAAGACTGAGCTTGAACCCAAGCTGTGAAGAATTTTGGGTCAAGCCATGAATTAGAGACTTTGTGGACTCATCTGTGGTGGAGCATATTGTTTTAAATGTGTGAGAGAAGCAATCTTTGGTGTAAACAGCCCCATTTTATTATTTTTTGGTGGGAATGTCTTTGATTTGTTCTGAGTGAAGAGAGTGGTCAGGTTGCTGTGTTCCCTAATTCACTGTGTGTGAGCACAGAGTTGAACTGCTGTTCTATGAGGGAGAGCAAACTTTTTACTTTAGGTCACAAATATGTAGCCAGATCTTGTTGATAATGAAGTGGTGAATATCTGAAATTGCCCATTCAAAACCAGGCTGAGAGGGTCACAGTAATTTTACACAGCAACGCTGTCTATTACTGTGCTGATATTTAATAGATAAAATCTAAATTTGGAGCTACCTTCTTACTTCTAAGCTGGGTAGAATGAAGTTGCAGTGTTGCCTGTCTGGGCACCATCCTATAGTAAAAAGAGTTCTCAAAAGCTTGAAATGATGCACCTGTCCTGAGGAGTTGTATGTGGGAGAGAAATGTTAAAAGTACTTCAGAAGAAACCAGAGGGATGAATTCCTTGGCAATGGAACCAAAAAATATGATCTGAATGCATATGTTGCAGAATCCAAACGTCACTTGCAGGAGTTTAAGGGAGAAAGACAGAGAATAAGCCGTCAGGTATCAGAATGATGGTGTACTCTATGAAGCTTAAAACTTGAAGGTTTGGATTCGATAAAACAAAGTAATGGTTGTTAAAATCCCAGCTACAGAATTCTGAAGAATCCTAGCAGCAAATGGAAGCATCAGAAGAAGTTTGGAATGAGTGTGTAATTCTTATAGTGGCTGGCTAAAGAATGTGAAGTTCCTATGTGCTAAAATAAAAGAATATGGAGGGTGGGGATTAGTAGTGAATTGAGACTGAAAAAAGACAGGTGGAAATTTTTGTCATAGCACTAGATGTCTAAAGGTTCATATTTTATATTATTAATTTCTATAACTTTATTAAGTGAATTTTACATCTTTCATTAAAATTATGTTTTTATCATCATAATGCAGTCTTTTTAGTTTCCATCCTAGTGTGAGTTTTTTCACAAAAAGACTGTTAGGGTTTGGATGCCTTAACTATATAATGAATAATACTTTAGAGCCCCTGTTAACCTAAACACTGGTAGACCTGCTAGAACAAGGAGGCTATACAATAAAGCAAATAACAGCACTTATTTCTCTTGGTTTGAGAGTACTTCACAGTCCAGCTAGAAATACAACACAACAAAAATACAGACAACCTTTCTTCTTCATTTTGATGGCGTAACGTTGGAGTTACCAGTTCTCTTACACAGAGCCTCTTTTTATACTTTAGTATAAAAGGACCTTTTATAAGGGCATGTGGTGATAGGACAACGGTAATGGCTTTAAACTAAAAGTCTAATATATTAGACTATATTAGGAAGAAATTGTTCCCTATGAGGATGGTGAGGCACTGGAACAGGTTGCCCAGAGAAGTTGTGGATGCCCCATCCCTGGAAGTGTTCAAGGTGAGGTTGGATGGAGCTTTGAACAACCTGGTGTAGTGGAAGGGGTCCCTGCCTACAGCAGGAGGGTTGGGACTAGATGATCTGTAAGGTCCCTCCCAATCCCAAACTTCTGTGATTCTTCACTGTCTATTGACTGCTCCCTTTAGGAGGATTTTCTTGTTTATTATTGTGGATGACTGTCACATTGCTCTGAAACAAGTCTGAAAAAGTTCTTGAACTGAGGGTTTTGGTGTCTGTTTACTCTTATAACTAAGTGCTGCTTTTCAGCCCAAAGGCAGGATAGCTGTAGCTTGTTTGTAAATTTTGTTGAAATGAAACTAATCCTTGTCCTGTTGGGCCTTCTTATACAGCCTTATCCACAATGCCACTTAGAAAAATTCAGTCAGTTTCAGTAGTGGCTGGATTGGGTAACAGGGTGTGCTGCTGTGGATTTGGAAAACTCTTGCATAACATGATTTTGGGTGAACTATTGGTTTGCCAAGGTGACTGCTACGGACTTGGCTCTGCTTTCTTGTTGAACAAGCTTATTTGAAGGAGTGCTATTCATGTCACCTTTCTGGCTGAAGCTTTTTTTTTTTTTTTAAACCCAAACAACAAAAACAACCCAAAACAGCAAACTGTGGTAGGGTGATGGTGTTCAGTTGTTTTGGTTTGGTTTTTTGTTTTTTTAAAAGAAAAATGTCTATCTGAGACACCTTGTCCAGTCATCTATCTGGTTCTTACTGTCTTCATACAACATTCCTAAATCAGAGCTTGTGTTTTCCTCCATTTCTATCCTATGTTTTTTTCCAAAGCTTGTCATTGTCTTCCTCCCGTGAACCCACAATTTTTCTATTAAGATTTATTCTTGCAGTACTGGTCATGATCTTGGAGGAGTCACATTACCACTGCAATATTTTTGTCTAGTAGTTTCCAGTACATCCTGTCAGGTCCATCTTCCACTAAATATTCGTGTCCAAATCTTTCAGAGTTTTTTTGTGTTTTCCTGATAACATGAATTAAATATTGATGTGATGTACAGTTATAAGAAACCTTCTTTAACCTCAGGGAGACACCTCATTAAAGTGAATTTAAAAGTGTTAAGCAAACTCAAGTCTGCTCTTGTACAATACAACGTTTGTTGAAAAGCATTTTTACACTGTACATAAATAAAAGTATTTTATTGAATAGCTATCATGAGTTTCATTTACTGATGAAAATAATGCTTATTTTTTACTTGCTTTTTGTAGCTTAAACAGTTTTTGCAAAAATAATCTGAAATGTTAAACTTGACAAAGGTAATGTCATATTCATGGAAATAACTATAAAAATCTTGTAAACCAATGTCCCTTCACCAGCATTTCATGTATTATTCCCACAAGCATGTTTAGAACACTAGAAGCTGTGCTATACCTAAGTATGTATTAAAAACAGTTATAAAACATCTCTTGGGAATGACCCTTCTGGATTGTGTATTTGAAGTGTGTGGTCCATTTTTGCATTAGGCTCTAACTGTGAAGACACTTCAGTTGGTACGCTTCATGGTTTAGTATAAGCTACCTTAAATAAACAACAAAAACAACAAACATAAACACCAAAAACTTGCCCCATTGCAAAATAGTAAAATACAGTTCTAAGCATTTGTTTCATGATGTTTTGCAGGAATTAATTCCTGATGCTTTTTAGATTAGTGAGTTAAAGGAACATAGCATCATTACTGGCATTTTAATTATTCTTATAAGAATGCACAGTGCAGGCAACTGCTTGGCTCCCTCTGCTGTGAAGTCTCTGAGATTAATTGAAGCAGAAGCAAGACATTCATGCATACAGCTCCACTTACTGTGAAATGTGTGTGGGTACAAACTGGGATGAGAAGAACAATGTCTAATAGTGTTTGCATGAATGAAGTCCCTTTTTTTTTTTTTTGATAAATGATCTGTAAAATGAATTTAAATGTTAATGTTTTGCTATTCAGGTGTTTTCAGTTAATAAGTAAATGTATTTTACGTGGTAGTTTTAAACATATTCTCAAAAAAATATTGGAGCACACTTGGGCTGACAATGTTGCACATCAATTACAATCTTTTGGTCTCATGTCATAGCACTGGTACTTAAATTGGAACAAAAAAATGCAAGCAGTGGTCATTAATGAAGTAAATGTTGCCTGTTGCTGTAGTTGTCAGCCCCCAGATGGGTTTCCAGCTTTGGATGAGACATGCCATGCTCTGGATCTAATTGACTAATTAGCATGTTCTGCTAGTGGTGGCGTGACAGAGCAGGAACAAGTATTTCACAGCACATTGTGCCTTCCTGTTTTCCCCAAGCTGAACACTGGTGAGTGGGGTGGAATGATGATGATACAGCAAACCTGTAAGGCCATAGGAGTCCTTGTTCATAGTTCAAGGTGGCAGACAGGCCAAGCGTGGAAGGAGTGCGGCCTGCTCACCTGTCCACAAATAAGAAAGCAAGGAAATTGGCTATGCCATTGTTTGCTGCTATTGTGTGTATGTTCTCAGAGCCAGTTAGGTCACTTCTGAGTCCTTAGGAATATGATCTGAGCAGAGAGAGTGGAAATCTAATACTAGCTTTGTCAGATGCATTACTTCTGGTCCGAAATTTTTATTTCCTCATAGGATTGTAGCTGCCTCTGCTCCTTTGACTGCTTGGCTCACATTAGTGTGCGGTATAAGCTGACAGTGTTTTCTCTGACACTGTAAAGAATTGTGAGGTTTTAGTACTGATAATTGATTCTGGCAGCTCCAGGTATTTGCTTGGATTTATATATTACTATATAGATCTGCAACTTCCTTCTCTTGCCTTGCTGCTTCTGCTGCTAAAAGCAGTTTACTGGGTGAACACTGCATTTTGTTACTGGAGCTGTGCTCACTCAAGTTTAAGCATGGGGCTTTGCACCGAGCAGGGGACAAAATATACCTGAGAAAGGACTAATTTCATAGAAGGTAGAGCATTGACTTTGCTATGTTTCTGGACCTTGCAGTTCTGCTGTCAGGATCTTTTAAGTGTAAATCAAGGTGATAACGATGATACCTTGAAAAACAAAGCCATGCAGACAAAACTACAAAAGTATATAGAGTACTTTTGCATGGAGATTTGCATAGAGCATCTAACAAGAGCTTGTTCATCTTCTTTTGTGGGTCATACTTACAGGAAGAAAGTGGATCCTGGAAAGTAGCAGTAGCCCTCCTAAGGAGAAGAATTAAGAATTAAATAATAATTAAGAATTATTAAGAATTAAATAAGAAAAAAGCTAGGAGGCTTTGCGATGAGGTCGATGGAACTGGTTGTCACATTGTATACTGCTGACCAGGTTGTGGTTAGATATTGAACATGTAGTTTTTCTGATGCTTTAACTCTTCCTTTTTTCTCTCAGCATCATATTGAGTATTACTGTGACACTGGTTGAGTGAACTAAGTTTGAGAAACTTTTTTTAGGACATCAAAATTGCTGAGCAATATATTGCCCAAGGCTGAAAGAGCCTAAAGTCTGTTCTAATTTAAAGTAATTTATTCTTGTATCATCGCCTTTTTATCTTACATAATTATTTTTTACCCCTCGAGACTCTTTTACATATTCATGAATACAAATCAATCTGCTCTTTTGTTTGCCTAGCCATCCTAATACTCTTTGTTTGTCACTTTTCCCACTTGAATTCCTTTTTATTACATGTTGGCAGCTTAGAGTTGTACACAGTATTTGATATAAAGTCTTCTCAGTATCTTGTATTACACTAGTACCTCCTTTCCTCCCCTGGGAACAGTTCTGCTTCGACCAAAGACTGCATTTGTCTTTCAGGGTTGCATGGCCTCAGCGCTTTGTGGTGCTCCTGAGAGGAAATCCACTCAAGTTTTTCCCTTTATCAGCTTCAGGATGAAGAAGAGCCATCAGAGAACAGTGAAATAACTGCAAGTAGGAATTTTGTGTTACAGAAACAACTTATGCATACGACTGTCTGGGGTGCAGGTGCCCACACGGGAGCAGCGGGGGCTGCGGGGCTCTGTGAGGGGCGGCCGGGTCTGCCCCAGCTGGACACAGCCGGTTCCAGCCGGACACAGCCGGTGCCAGCCGGATCCAACCACCCACCGCAGGGCGCGGCTGAGCCCATGGCCGGGGCGGGGGCACTGCGGGGCAAACGTAGGTAAAGAATGGCAAAAAATGCTGCACAGAAGGGAGGAGTGAGGAGAACAAAGTTAAAGAAACAGGTCTGTGAGCACCAAAGTCAGTGAAGAAGGAGGTGGAGAAGCTGCTCCAGGGCACCAGAGCAGAGATTCACCTGCAGCCCATGGAGGAGCCCTTGAAGGAGCAGGTTTATCCTGAAGGACTGCAGCCTGAGGGAAGCACCCACACTAAAGCAGAGGAGAAATGAGAGGAGGAAGAAGTACCGGGAGGAGCTGTTACTGACTGACCACAACCCCGGTTCCCATCCCACTGTGCCCCTCGAGGTGGGGGAGGCCAAGGAGTTGGGAATGGAGTGATGTAGAGCCTGGTGAGAAGGAAGAACAAAGGGGAGAGGGTCTTTTTACTTTTGTCTTTGTTTCTTACCATCCCGTTTTTAATTTTAATTGGCAATAAATGAAATTTCCCCAAGCTGAGTCTGTTTGGCCTGTGACAGTAGTTGCTAAAGGATCTTCTTGTCTTCAATTTGACCTACAAGATTTCCATCTTATTTTCTCCCCCAATCCTGTTTATGAGGGGGAATGAGACAGCAACTGAGTGAGGGTCTGGTTGCTGGCCAAGGTCAACCCATCACAAGAAGCTGAGGCATCCATTGGCTGTACTGTCACTCATATGCCACCCATGACAACAAGGAGATGATGTAACACAAGGGCTCTGCTCCTGAGTAATATTAAAATATAGGAAAATTTATAGCTAGTCTGTCTAAATCAGCAGTCTGAGAATTTGACTTGCAAATTTACTCCTTGTAAAAGAAGGAAAGAAGTGAACTGAAATGCATTAATGAAAGAAGTTCAGTGCCAGTAAAAGATCACAATATTATAAAATTCACTTGTCAGGTTAACCTGTACTGGTATGCTCAGAACTGAGAAACTATCTCCCAGTAGTGGTGCTGATGCTTCAGGAAGACCTGGAAGACAAGTCAGCAGTAGGCATCAAAGCAGAATGTGAATAAGCAGTGTTCTTATAAACCCAAATGTTATTTTTGAGCTAATAGTCTGAATTTAGGAAAACTGTGTGGTTTGCTTGTATTTTTTAAAATATATATTATATAGTATATATTATATATATAAAGAAAGAAAATTATTGTCACTCAATCTGCTTTGGTAAGGGAAGCAGAGGAGACCTGTAACTTTACAAGGCTCCAGCATGTGTTCTGCAGATGCTCAAGTTAAGCAAGCTCACGGGATGTCCTGGCTTAGAGTGGTTTCTGAGGGATTACAGTAAGCAGATGACATACTGTCTTCATGGGGGACACAGGTGGGGACAAGAGAATTTCCAGTGGATGAATACTCCCTAGGAAAAAGTGCCAGCTACGTCAGCTGTTAAACAGAAGGAAGAATCTGAGAAAACTGGGCTTTGCTAGGGAACTTGATAACCTAAGTTGTAGTTGTTATGTTCAGATTTCATGCAGTATTTTGGAAAGCAAGCCATTGGAAGGATGTTTTATATCTTAGGTGTCATAAATTTAGGTGTACATTCAACCATGCCAATTTCCATGGAGAGAGAAAAAAGGCATCCCATCTTCACGGCATCGTGTCACGGGGGTCAGGATACTGCTCAGGGCTGACGGTGTCCTTAAGATGCCCGGTACATGTGCTGGAGGAGGTGGATGGTGTAGATGTATGGTGAAGATGCATGGAATAGATTACCTATGTGCAGTGGCTTGGAGGTGAAGTATCTTTGCTGAGGCCCCAGTAATCAGAAATCAGAGTAAATAAATTTTGGTGAGGTCTCATGCAAGTATCACCAGTAAAACCAATTTAAACATCAACTTCTTAGAGTCTGGTTATTAATAGCATCATGTTAACAGTGGAGACAGCCATTATCTGTACTCTAATTATCAATAACTAATTATGAGTTGATAAATAATGAATTTGTGATTGCAATGATTAGGGTGCTAATTATTACTGCTAATAGGCTGTTGCCTTACAAAACAGTAGGAAAGTGCAAGTTATTTTGGAAGTCAGATTTTCTTTTTAATAAGTTGATCTATTGTTTGATTTGTCCAACGAGGTTTCCACAGCCACCTTTTATTGGAATATATGTATGGCCACCAGAATCAAAAGGAGGAGTTGACAAAGATCAAAAGGGTTCACAAAAAGTCTTCAGGAACAACTTCAGTTTCGTCTAAGATAATTGTGAAAGAGAAGATAATCTGTGAAAGGTAATTATGAAAGGGAGAATTTAATGCACATAGATTGTGAGCTGGCTGGCAAACGGAGAAGGATATTGCTAGCAAATGGTATTTTTAATTACAGAGTCAAGCTAGTTGTACTTGGTCTAGATATGTGTCTGTTCTTTAAAGTGGCCTCTAATGATAAACACTTATTAAACAGTTTGCCAAAGACTGATTCCCCACCATTTCAGCTCCTTAAATGATAGCTTTGTGTGAATGAAATGCAACGTATTTTAAAAATAGAAACAACAGGATAAAATGGTCTCTAATGGAACTGAGTGGTCTCTGATAAGAACTGAATGACATAATGGTATTCCCAGCCTTAACTTTTACATATGGCCCTATTTTCTTGTTTTCTTTTTTTCACAGAACCTATAGAGCTATGTGAAAACTATTTTGAGTTACTACCATGATGAACTGCATTAAAAAGAAGTAATTTTGTGAAAATGAAAACATTTTTGAAAGGAATAGTTTAAAATACTTACTTTGTGATTCAGATTGTATTAACCTACACAAAGACTTGGATCATTGTGAATCTGTGTTGTTAAACTACAGACAAAGGAAAAATGTAGGGAAAAGGCAGATTAATCAAATGTCAAATGCCACCATTTTCTAGTAACGTTTTCCTGTAATGATAATGAATTTACTATTTACTGAGTGTATTTTATTACTTACTGTAGAATGAGTTTACTTAAACAGGCAAGGATCATTGCTAGATGATGCATGGATCTTTGAACACCATTTAGCTCGAAGATTTCATTCTTAAAAGTGGTCCAAAGATTTCAGATAATATTTAACAACATTAAATAATTGTAATGACTTATAATTTATTTAAGAACTTATAATGTACTTAAGAGCATTTATTTTCATTGAAGTGTGAGAGATGTGTACATGAATATATTGTAAGGTACACATTTTCAAAATAATTGCATCTTGTAAAGGTTTTCTGTTTTATTTTAACTAAGGAGCATGGTCAGTCCTGAATGTACAAGTGGTTGGTCTTACTCTCAGGACAAGCATTCCATGCTTGAGTGGCGCGGGCATTGGGTGGCTGTGCGGTTGGCTTGGTCAGTGCTGGTCTGCAGCGATGCTCGCTGTGAAGACTGTCACGCAAGAAGGATGCAAGAAGCAAAAATGTTCGGCATGAGGTGCCAGCGTCTCTAGAGAGCATTTAATTTGAAAACTATTCCTGGATTTCAAGTTATAAATGAGATTAAAATCCAAAATAGCGCCGTGGCCCAGTGTGTACCCTGGTGTGTTCAGGGGCTATTCGTGAGCATGAGGCTGAGTGTGCCCAGTCGTCCAGCCCCGGGATCGGCTGCCCTCCCGGTCCCCGCAGCCGGCCAGCTCCGCTCTCCGCCCGTTACCCCGACGCCTCGCGGGGCTGCCCCCCGCCAGCAGGGCGCCGGGATGTGCTCCCGCCCCGGGGCGGTGTCACGTGTGGCGGCAGGAATGCGGCGGGGTCCGGCGGGACACGTGCGGCCCGGCCCGGCCCGACCGGCTGGGCCAACTACGATCCAACGGGGCCTCGCGGGGGCGGGAGCCGGGAGCGGCGGCCCCGGGCAGGCGCTGACGGCAGCGGCCGCCGCAGCGAGGCGGNAAGTTTGGTTCTGGGAGGGTGGGCTCCATGATTGGTGCGGAGACGCCCTTCAGGGGCTGGGGCTGCCTCGCTGGGGCTGCGGGGGCCCGGGGCGGCAGCCGCTGGACATCGCCGCGGGGGAGGAGGGGGAGACGCGTGGTGTGATATTGTCATTAAATAGGTTTTGCCCGTGCGAGGCGGGTTACTGGATCGAGGGTGCGAGGGGTCCGTAAAACGCCTTGGCCAAACTTCTCGCTGTTGAACTGTGATGGTTTCTTTCCCGAGGTTTTCGCGGGGGGTTTCTTGCGTGTGCTGTGCTCCTTGTTCCGCCGTATGGGGAGCCGCCGGCTCCAGCTTCCCTCTCCTCTCCATCATGTACGGAGACGGCTGTGGAAAATAGAACTCGCATGGAGGCTGGAGTTTCTTTCCTTCCCCGTTCTTCAAAGCTGGTGTCGACCAGTTTTTTAGTTGGCATCTGCAATTCAATTGGTTGTCTTGAAACAGGAAAAACACTTCTTCACGATAACACTCTTCTTTTATGTATTTTTTTTCCCAAGCAGGTTTTAAAATTGTCTTTGGTTTCTTTGTAATTAACAGTGCAACTATTGGAGAAGTTACATAGTTGTTTGTGGTGATACCAGCCCATGTAGTTGCTTTTGCACGATGCCCTGCGCTTACAGGGTAAGGTAAGAAGAGCTTTAAAAGATTGCCCAGTCATGCACTGGACGAGTGAGTGAGCAAGCTGTGTCAGTAGGCAGTACCAAGTACTTGGAAAGGCAGCTATTAGTAATTTGTCCACAGCAAAGGCTTATTTTAAAGAATTTTAGGTGCTGCTGGTATTTTTGACCAAAACAATTTTATCCATCCTGAATTCTGTCCTCTTTCATTTACATATTTCTTCAATCCTTCTATTTTTTTTTTTTTAACTTTCTTTCCCAAAGACACTAAGATCATGGCTTTTACCATGAGCTAGCAGGTTTTAAGTTGTTTAATTGCAATGTAAAAAGCATCTTTTTTTTCAGTCTTGCAGCTTAACTGCTAGCATAAAAAGGTGTAGGGTTGGGGTTTTTTTATGAGTCAGGAAATAAAAGATATTGCTTAAAAGCTGCTTCATGCTAAATAAATACAGTGAGATTATACCAACATGTGTTAATTTGTGGCTATTTTTATGTAAATAAAATAATTTTTTCCCTAAAGCCTTCACTCTGCTTGGTGAACCCCAGTGAGCAATCTGTTCTGCAGTAGAAATGAAGTATAACATTTTTAACATTTTCTGTTGGCACTCAGGAGACACAGGTTTATTGCCTGAACATGGGACATGTTGGGTGCCTACAACTTCAAGCCCATTATTCAGGCAGAGGTTCTGGCTGTTCAGCTGTTTTCTTCAATGGGCCCTTCATTCTTTTCACTTGGGTGATCTGTTTGATCTTGATAATCTGTCTGACTTGCTTTGTTTAATCCATCTTGTCTTTTTTTTTTTTTTTTCCTTCTCACCCTCAGGCTCAGTACTCCATGAACTAGTTACATGTGTTTATCTCATTATGAACAGTAAGTCTTTAGATACTACCTTGAAATCCGATATTTCCAAAGGCTTTACAGTGACATTTCAAGATTTTTGTAATATATTCTATGGATTCCTTAGATTACCTGTAGGATTGTACATGAGATGTGACTTACTGTGTGAGTGATGACAGGTGTCTTGTGATGGTACTGGGTTTCCAGTGCGTGGGGCTTCTGTGGCTGATACCCACAGATGGATGGGGTAGGAGAAAGTACCATGGAAGCAGAGAGACGCTTGAGTAATAGGCTGTCCATCATCTCCTGCTGAATGTCAGGACCTGGCAGCATCCCATGGGTTTGGGCTTCAGGAGCTGGTACACCACAGGGTACGGAGAGGAGCACAGTGCTGCATGATGGGTGTGTGCAGTCTGGCACTGCAGCTCTGAGATGTGGAAGCCAAATGTCCGAGTCTTGTGCTATTGGCTCTGACAGGCCAGTGCTGAGCACACCGAAGTACTGGAAAGGGGGTTGCCTCCTTCCCTCCATGCTGAGGAACTCATTTGACCCTGAGCTGTGCTAATGCTTAGCAGATAGGCTATGGTTTCATTCATCAGTAGAGAGCAAAAATCCGTTCCCATAGTAGAATACTGTAAAACAAGCTTTATCTTGCCAGGCCAGGCTGGATGGGGCTCTGAGCAACCTGGTCTGGTGGAAAATGTCCCTGCCTCATGCATGGCAAGGGGGTTGGAACCTAGATGATTTTTAAGGTCCCTTCCAACCCAAAGCATGCTATGATTCTGTGAAGAAATCTCAACAACAGAGGAGTTCTTCAGTTGATTCTGAGCTGTTTAGGAATCATTGCATAGTTTATAAACATTTGAAGGAAGACAACAAACCTGAAGGGCTATTGTTAAACTTCATAATTGTTAACAGAATTTAATGCAATTGGGAATAGTGCATTACTTATTTGTAAAACAGGAAGTCTATTAACTGCTTCTATATGAATTAGAAATTATTTTTAGAATCTGATGAGAAAATTTATAAACTTTAGTCTATTTCTGAAGCAGCCAGGAAGCAAAAGCTGCAGTCCAGGAGAAGGAGGACCAGTTTTGATTTGAGACTTTCAGACTGAACTTTATATGTTGTGCAAAGATGCAGTCAGTTGATTTGTGCATCTGTAAGTACGCTGTTCTCAGTTTTGTATGTGATGGAGAAATGAGCTATGTGTGGTACTTATTTTCTTCCTTTTACATATGTGGGACAGTAATTTTGTTTCCGCTTAAGTACAATGATTTCTATTTCATGTTTTTCTTTCTTTAATTATGTATTTCCATTTTAGAGCTTTACTTTAGAATGTTAGAAGGGATCCTGTAGAGCTGTCACATGCTCTCTAAATTTAAAGGTAGTTTTAAAACTATATTTCTGTAAGTTCAGCTTCCTGATGGTTTTTTGAGCTGTAAGTGCATTTCTGTACTATCCTTGGATGCTTCTTGTGGAATATCTATTGCAGCAGTTGTACCTTAGAGAAACTTCCTTTGGAATTACAGTGTTAAACACTGTGAATGCAATTGTTCCTACTTTTTGAACATTTTGTATGTTTATAATGGAACAATAAATGAGGTTTCATTGATAGTGGTATGAATGAGTCTTTCATTTTGTATTCGATAACACTTTTCATATCTAAGATCATATTTTGTTAAAATCAGCATTTATTATAGATACTTTTTCTCCACTCCCATTCCTTTTAATACAATGTCATTCTTGTTATTACATTTGTTAGTGGAAAATTAATATTGGTAAATACATTTCTGAATCTAGAAGTAGTTTAGTGAGTAGAAAAGCTGTAAGCCTGGATGCTTGGAAATTTTCAGGGATTGGTTCATAACTGAAGCCTGCGAATTACTTAGGGGAGACTGCAGGCATATAGTGAGGGAGAGAGGCTCTTTATAATAAGGAGGTAGGAGGCACATGAGCAAGGTAAACCAGAATTCTCATTATGGACCTATACAACTATGTCTCAATATTCTTTCTGTTTTCAAGTCTTTCTCAGTAATGTCATTGTATGTGTGAGTGTGTGGTTAGCAGAGAGCAGAATATTGTGACTCAAGTTCTGTCATATATCTGTGGAAGAAAACGTCTGCATTATTATTAGCATCTTTTGAGATTTTAATACACTGGACATTTTCTTATAATAAAGAATCTTGAGCTTTAGTTGCACCAAAATAGTGTAGGTTATTTGGAAACCAAGAACATATAAAAGTAGAACTTGTTTTTAAGGGAGTGAAGACAAGTAATGATAAACAAGAGTTGAAAAATATGTTTTCAAACTTGTGTTTTTAGATCAAAAACTTGATTCGTGTTTATTCTGAAATGCCACTGAATCAGCAAGACTGTGGGAAGTGATGCATAACTGCACAACATTGATTATGTCCTACATGTTCGCTGCTCAGTCAGGAAGCCTGAAGCTTAATGTCAAATGCGTGGGTGAAGCAGTTAAGCACAGCAAAATAAATTGTTCTACTTACATGCTGCTGAATAGGGGCATTATCTTGGGAAAATCTGTTTCAGTGACTTACTGTACTGTACAATACTTGTTACTTGGGACTGAACCATGAATGTGAACTATTAGCATCCAAGCTCAAGGTCAGACATTCACTCTTGTTTCTCTTCTGTAATATCTTGTTTCTCAAAATGCGTTAAAAATTTCAGAAATCATATGAATATTTTTTTCCTTAGAGATAGAGACTGTACATCGCAAAAACTTCAAGAAAGAGGGTAAACATTATTTCCTCCTCTGTAAAATGGAATAATAACTTACTGAGAAGTAGATGGCAATATTTAGATTTCCTGGTAGGATCACAGTGAGGCTTGAGCTTATGTCTCTTGTTTTTATATTTTTCACTTTTCTAAAGCATTCACAGTCTCATCCTCAGTGTCCTTGTAGAATTTCATACTTAGTATTTAATATTGTTGCAAACCATGGACTGACTAATTTGAGTTTTAAAAACTTCACTTTCAAATTGTAGAAGGTTGAGAAGAAACATGTATACTAGACCATTTCCAAATCAAGGAAGGAGTGAAGACTGCTGATGTTTGGACTAGATACAGAACTTATGCTTCTGTGGGAAACTAGCTTCCATTATACATTTTTTGAAGACAAGGGCTGTTCTTTGCAGGTGCTATTACTATTTTTCTTTCTTCCTGTAGTTAATGATTTAACAGCTGCATTACCTGATTTCTGATTTATTTGAATAAAATCTTGGTGTTAGAAAATCAGTGAAAATAGTGTTATTTTTCGAGAGAATGCATTTTAACTTTGTTATTAGAAATATATTTCCATATTTTTACTCCATATATTTTTGAAACTCAGGAATAAGACTCTATTTGTATTCTTAATAACTTTATTCATCAGGTGAAATACATTTGTTTAACTGGATGCTTTTCTAATGATCAGATAGAATGAGCTGTCCTTGATGAGAAACAGCATGGTTACTTTTCCAAGGACAGTAGTACCCAAAGAGCTGAAATTGTTTAGGAAAAGTGTCTCTGTCAGGACTTGGTTTGCAGGCAGGAGTAGTAACGGTATGGTATATTCATTTCAGTGTAGCCTTTCACTTGCATCGTTGGAAACAGATTCTGGTGGAAATTTTCATCAGTTGTCATCAGTATCTTAAAAGACAACCTATGCCTCATAAAACTAGGATGCACGGATTTAGCGCAAGTTCAAACATGACTTTCTGCTTTTGTAAGGAATGTCCGACTAATGTACAGTCGGAGGGGAAAAAATGCTTTATTGACTGTATCCATAAATAACAGTTCCCTGGCTTTTTTTTTTTTAAAGTTAACACCTTGATTTGCTGGAGAATGAAACCATGTTTCAGGAAGTTTTATATATTCCTTGTGACAAAATTACTGTATTTTACATGTAAGGGTGATCAGAGTTACTAGACTAAATGATATTTTGGTGCATTTTTAATAAAAAAAACATTTCTAAAGTCTCTGCATAATAATTCTAATTACATATGTGTTATAATAATATGTATGCAACTAAACCCTGTGTAGGTTTACATCACAATTGAAGTGTGCTGCAGCATGTGAGGATCTTCTCTGATTAAAAAATAGAAACCTTGCTGAGGATATTTCCAGTTAAGATAGTTCTTGATAGCCATCATTGAAAGGGACTAATCTGAATGAAATTTAAAAAAGGAAAATGCAGGAATTGCTTTTCCAGGTGAATTTACTTGATTGCTATCAAATTATAGCACAGATTAAGAAAAATGCTCTTAATATTAATATATTTTTATTTTGCTTGTGTGTGTGACATGAAAGATGTTTGCCTTGACCCAGTGATGCAGTGTTCTAGTTTGTGTGGCACAGAACAAAACAGATCATTCTTGACTTAAAGCATATGCTGCCAGAGTTCCCTTTTAATTCTTAAGATGCTTGCAATTTGTTATGGTACTCTTGACCTCCAGGATGGTCTCCGAATCCTGGGGTGATGCCTGTTTTCTTACTTTGGGTATTCAAACAGTTACCAGGACAAAAGACAGGAGCAAGGCTCATTCACAAAAAGAGTTAGGTGCCCTGTGTGCTTGTTTGGGAACCTCTTCCTTTCCCTGGTTTCAGTAACTTTTCATCCATATTCCTCTCATTCCTTAAATATTTGTAGGTCATGGCTTTCCTATTTGTAAAGTAAATATATTGCTACTGAGCTTAATAAAACCATATGGTTGTGTTGGATTCAGCAAGGTCTTTTGCAGAATGTGATTGTGATCTAGGTGGGTGTGCTGCTAGATGGGTGGAAGCCCGGTGGGATGGTTGGTTTTGGAGTGGCTGGATGGCTGTAACTTGAGGCTGGTAACCAGTGAAGAGCCCCAGCTGTCCATCATAGGATGTGTCCAGTTTAATGTTATGCATGAAGTGGAAGTCCAACAGTGCTTGCTCATGAAGTTTGCAAGTGACACCAGAGTGGGGGAAAGGGGTGGGCAGTGGATGTGCTTGAGATCCAGGCTGTCATTCAGAAGGACCTGGGTGGGTTGGAGGAGCGGGCTGGCAAAAACTCTGTGGCATTCGGCAATGAGGTGGGGAAGGTTGCACACCTGGGAAGGAATGTCTCCTCAGAGGGGAAGGGTTCTTCTCACTCAGCACTTGTCAGACCGCACCTGCAGTATTGCATCCAGTTTTGTGTCCACACCTTGCCCCAGTACAAAAGAGATGTGGATAAAACTGATCAAGTTCAGCACAAGGCTGCTACAATGTCGGGGAGTGGCAGCAGTGCCCTGGAGGAGAAAGAAGCTTGGTGGGGGCCTGGCAGTGTGCTCCCAGCCGCTGGCAGACTGTGAGGAAGGGGGCAGGACCACAGGCTATGGTCATAACTGAAGTAAGAGTGGTTCTAACTAGATCTAAGGACTACGTTTTTTTCTAGGAGGACAACAAAACAAGGCAGCAGGATGCCTGACAGGATTGTGCAGTCTGTTTTTAGTGATTTTTCAGTATCTCAGTAGATAAAGCTACCTGGTCTCACCTGGTAGCTGACCTGGTTTGGAGCAGCCGGTTGGACTACATGACCTCCTGCCAGCCTGAATGAATCTATCAAGCAGTGATTCTGTAATTTGCCTTGCAATAATAATCTGTAGAGGGGAAGAGCATAAATATTAAAAATTTAACAGTCCTGATTTCACCATGGTTAGGATCCTTTGGGTAAATCTACAAATGCAATCTTTCCTGCCCTTCTCTTGTCTCTTCTTTTAGATGATGTAATGAGCAGGAATCTAGGTGAAGAAATGTTGTAAGTAATACCCTTTAAAAAGAAAGATTAGAAAACCAATCTTCAGCCATGTTTTTGGGGTGTTATAGATTGTAGTTTAATTTTTAGACTTTCAGGCTTTTTCGGAGACATTGTATTTCTGCTTGGACTTAGCTTTCTCCACAAGTCACAGTTGCTTGGAAATCAAGTGTTCTCAATTCAGCTTCTGTTTCCTATTATAAAATGTTCATTCTCCCTGCAGAGTTAAAAATGAAGAATCCTGATGTTGCTGCAGTTACAGTGCACACGCCCTAAAGAGAAGGTATGTGAGTCACCTTTACAGTTCTTAGGGTGACAGAGCTGAAAAAGCTTGGCAGCATGTGCCCTTTGGGAGCTCGGTGCATAAGTCCTGTGCCCCCAGGTCTGAATGCTGCAGTGCTTGTAGTTTTGGCAGAGTTTGTGTTGGTTCCATTTTTGTTGCATGCTGACTTCTGCACGAGTAGTGACTGTTGGAAAATAGTTTTGTTGAAGTGGAAATGCAGATGTTGATCAGTATTTGTAGTCCTTTAGCTGAGAACTGATAGTCTGTTGTTTGTCCCACAATTAGAGGAAGTAATTGAACAGAATCAGATATGCAGACATAGCTGAGAAGCCTAGTCCTGGAGGCAAAAGAATTTACTAGAAGTTAGGAGAAAGGAAAACTGAGTCTCAGAGAGGAATGCTGACATTCTTCTATAGTCTTTGGACAAGTATAAAGGTGCCTTTGCCATTGTTTTGGTTGCTGAAACTGCCCTTTGCTGTGGAATCAGCATTTCAGTCTCACAGATTTTGCAGGTATTAACACTCTGAGGTTGTGAGGTCTGCTGTGGAACATCACAGACTCCCACTTCCTTTAGTACCAGCTTCCATAGTGAAAGGTGAGTGTAGTTGGTGGAAAATTTGAAGTGTTGGGAGCTGTCCTTAGGGGCCATTTCACACTTGGACGATTCTGGTTTCTGGTGTGAGTGCCATTGGAGATCTGATTGCCTTAACTGTGGGGGACTCTTCTGCATTAGAAACATTGCCCATGAACATCTGGTTTTAATGTGGTATTTTAATTCTCTTTTTTTTTTCTTACCTATCAACTTAAAACTTAGCATTGCAAACTTGGTCAGGAACTGAATGTATTGCAGTATAATAAGGGACCTGTTGTGGTTTTTTTCTTTCAAAATGCATGCATTTAATAAGATTATTCCTGATTTTTAGTGCCAAACTTAGGAAGTTACTAGCTAAACATCTCCAATAAAAATATGCTACTGTGCTAGAAGTAGGGTTTTTTTTTTTAACAACAGTAGTCCCTTAGGCTTGGAATAGCTGGAGTTTGCCTAGATAGATTGGTTCAGATATAAGTGGGTAGGTGAACTGGGAACTTAAAAAATTGGAAAACTATCTTTCCTCTTCCAATCTGTAAATATGAGTAAGAATTACCTGTTCCTCCTAACAGTTTGGCAGGAAAGGACTGAATGAAAACCTCAGGAAATAGACATTGGAAGTGAGGGCCAGTGTTTTGACCAGAGCAGGTCAACTGCCTTAGGTAAAAGTGTCCAGGAGCTCCTTTGCCTCTTCCCCTGCATCTGCTGTACGTTGGGCACACAGGGGAAATGTAGGGGAAGAGAGGGAAAGGAGACAATCTGTAGACCCACACCAGTCACTGCTCTCTACCCACATCTGAAGCAAAGAAGATGATGAGCACTGAGTCAGGTGAATTCGTTTCACATCTGGATGCCAGTGGGAAATGTTAAACTTACAGCTAGGTAGCTCTGAGAGCTTCTTTCTGTCCCTGTGTTGCTATGATTGCTGTGGTGTCTGGAAGGGTGCAGTTTGAGTCATTAAACAGAGGTTATACTGTGTTTGAGAAAACAATGTTATATGGGGGAAAAAAGCTCCATATTTTTATAACCTCGATGTCATTTTGAGTAGGTCAGGGCAGTTGTTCAGTTATTCATATTTGTAATTTTATGATGGAATACACATGAATATAATAGCATGTTTCATGTTTAATAAGGTTTTTTTTCTTTTTGCAGTTTTTTAAATAGCTTTTAATGAGTAACGTCTCTACTCAGTGGTCTCAATGCTGCATCTGGAATTCGGTGTTCATTGTGAGGCCCCGGTACAAGGGAGGGCCTGGCAAACTGGACCAAGTCCAGTAAAGGCCACTGCTATGGTTGAGGGTGGGAAGAGGTCAGGAGAGGCTGAGGGAACCGGGTTTGTGTCATTTTGAGAAGAAAGGACTGAGCTGGATTGAATTGCAGTCCTCTGCTTCCCAAGGCGGCGTTGGAAAGAAGGTGGAGCCAGGCTTTTTTCAGGGGTGTACAGCAGGAGAATGAGAGGCAAGGGCTGCAAGCTGCTGCAAGGCTATCTCTAGTTTGGCTTATGGGAAAAACTTCCTGGAGTTTCTGGTTAAGCTCAGGGGCGAGATGCTCTGGGGGGTGGTGAAACCTCCACTTTCATGCGGTTTCGTAACTTGGAGGGACAAAGGCCCTGAGCAACCTGATTTCATTTTGAAAACATCTGTCTTGAGTGTATGAGAGAACATTCTGAAGTCCCTTTCAGCCTAATTTGAGCTTTGATTTTCACGATTATTGTCTAAATGCACCTGTAAGCTGTGCTGTGTAACTCTGTTAGCAGGAGAATCAATGGGAAAAGCATTTGAGCTACAAATGCAAATGTACCATATGCTGCTAGTCAAGTTAAATCATCTGCCTTAATCTTGATTTAAACATCTTTGAGTTAGTTCCTCTGCCTCTCAACAGAAGTGAAAAACTTCTCTTTGAAATGTGGTGCTATTAGAGATCGTTCATAAACGTGCTGTCTTCTACATAAAATGGCAATTATTTTCTTTTGTGGAGGTTATTAATGGAATCTGTAATACACAAGCTCTCTTTCCTGCTGCAGGGTTTTTCTCAGCATCTAAAAAATAGAGAAAAATTTGTGGAACTTCAAGATGAGTTAATGTGATGTATAAATCAACCCCTGAGGCATTCTTAAGTGAGAAAGTGTATCTTTCTTCTTGTGAATAACTGCACTGTTCAGATGGGAGCAAGCAGGTCAGTGGGTAGGACTCTAACACTGGGTCTGTGTCCTTCCTTGACACAATTCTTGTGTAATTTGAAGCATGTCACTGTGAGCTAGATCAAAATGGAAATCAAGCTCCATGGCTCAGCTCTGTGTGTTGTTAATATTTGTTGGTGAGGAAGGAATTGATTTAAAAAATCATTGTTGAAGTTAACTTTGATAGATGTTTAAAAGTTCGCATCATATGTTTAAAGAAAAAAAAATCATTCTGAAAGCCTTTTAGCTACTCTACTAAAGATGCATTTGGAAAAGGTGCTGAGATACACTTTCAGAGGTTTCCTGCCTATTACACGTGTCACACTTGAAAACCTATGCTCCAGTCATGAGCAGCTTTAAAAAAATAAAGAAAAATAGCCATTTCTTCAAACCATAACTATCGCTTGTTTTGGCTGACAGTTTTGGTGTGGCAGGATGCATGCCAGACATCTGTAAGCAAGAACACGCTGTGGAGCTCTGCAGATATCAATTGTGGAGAAGCTGTAGAAGGAACACTGTATAGTGAAAGTGCATAATGGAATTTTTTGTGTTATAGACAGATGTTGTATACGTAGGCGAATCCTTTCTGAGCCTTGGCTCTGAAGCTACATGATTTTATCTAGGACTTGATTAAGAATTACCAAAGCTTAAGGCAGTTTAAAAGAGAATTTTGTATGCTTAGTAAATGAAGTTGTTATGAATTGTCTCATCATAATAGGATCTTGTGCTACCAGAGTTGTTATCCTGCGTGGCACATCTATCCTGATAATTTGGCCTCCATTCACTGCCAGTTTTTCTGTAAGTGGCAATTGATTTGACCTTTGTATCCTGATCCATTTAGTTTAGTATTTTGCCACTGTACCTTGAATTTCACTGTCTCCTTCAACTTAATCTTTTCATATTTGGGCTATGTAGACTTTCCAAGGGCTTGAGCTGTTTTGTTGCCAGTAGAAGAGGTAACTTCTTCGGATTAACATCTATGGCCTACTCAGGAGGACAGAAAATTCAGCATTGGCTCTTCTACTGTCTTTCGTAGCTTTTGGAAACTTTGTTTTCCTCCTTAGCCTTGTTCTGAAATCTGTCTTTTTGATACGCTGTCTCTTGAGTTAGAGTGAAAATGGGCTGAGGGCAGAGTGTGTGCCTTGCTTAGCACAGTAGGTTTTCCTTCTGGATGATACTGGAATGTCACTGTTAAGTAGTATTATGGGGAAGGAAGGATGATGTCTCTCGTGGGTTCTGGGCTTTGCTCTCTCCAATTGTGTATTCAGTACCAAAGTATGGGAATGCTTTGTAGAGTTGTTCTTTTCCTTAAAACAGGAGATCAATGGCATTTGAGAAAAGAGGGTGAAAGAAAATATGCTAAGGAACCTGCTCACTAGTACTTCGCTCTTATTGGGAAAGGTGGAAGTAAAGGGACTCAAGCAGAATTTTTAAGATTGGCAAAAAAACCCAAAACAATGGAAAGAAGCAGTGTACTAAGTGTATAGTTAAAACTTGTTATCTCTGATTGCTGAATAGAGAAAAGCATCATGAAAACTGATAAGCTTCCTAGAATTTTTATCTTTCGCCCCTTCGTGAAGATTTTGAGATGGAATATGTACTCCAAACAGACATTGAAATAACATGTTTTAGTTATCTCCTTGTGATTGTCACAGTGGGAACTGCAGAGTACCAAATAGTTTAAAAACTTTGTCTTTCTTCAGCTGGCTTACTGAGATCATTAAAAGAATTGGCTCCAATACTGAGGGTTGTGTACATAAAAATTTGGACTGTATTCATATTGAAGCAAGAAGCCAGGCACATTTCCTCTGTTCCATAATGGTATTAGCTAATAGGTATGAGCTTGGCCAAATTGAAAAGGAGTGTCTCAACATTTGGAAATTGTGTTTATCTACAAAACATGTTCCCTTCATTTTTGCAGAGTTTTCCAGTCTGCTAAAAGTGTGGTGAATACACTAGAATGGACACAGAGGATTTCCCTCCTCCACCACCAGAAGGTAATTGAAGTAGTTTGGAGTTTAAAGCCAATTTTTGTGTAAGAATTTGATTATCTTTCCAGCAGTGATTTTACCTCTGCAACATTCCCTTTCCCCATATCACCCTAAGGCTTGGTCCTGGTGGTGTTCTGTTGAAACATGAGCTCCTGTCATCTACCCTGTCTTATTCTTGGACTTTACTCACTGGTGTAGTTAGAGCATGATGAGAAGAAAGCTGGAGCAATTGGTCCTTGCAGTCCAAATCTGAAAATGTGTGTTTTCTACAGCAGCTCTGTGTAGTCAGAGCACAGACACTTACGGAAGAGTATTACGGATGCTGGACTAAGGAGCTCATTGTGTAAAGTTATCACTCAGTGCCCCTTGCCTGCTGTGTGCTGGTAGCTCTGTATGGCCTCTGGTGTAACTCAGATTTCTGAGGGCACAAAGGTAGGATCTACAAAGACACTGTGTCACTGCCTTTTGCGTTTATGCTCAAAGAGAACATTGCATATTGTGATTTTTTTATCCTGTTTGATTTCCTGTTAGCACATCATTGTGGAGTGCTTGCTACTACATGTTTTAATACTTAACAGGATTTGGCTTTTGGTAGCTGCATGCTGGGAGACTTCATAGAAGTATGATGTGCTTGTTCTGGTCATCCCAAAACATAAATTTACGGAGACCTGTGGTTGAACTCAGTACAGCTGCTCTTGTTTCGGTTAAGTTGCTATTATAGTTTGTATAGATAGTGATTTTTTGGTAAAATATTATCTGTTCCTGATGTAGAACAATATTACTTATGGACTTGCACTTTATTATATACATTAATACAGGTATATATTAATATATAAAAATAATATACATTATTGCCTATAGGACATTTCACTTATTGTTCACACAGAACTTATGTGAAGCCATTTGAATATAAAAGCAGATTTAGTCTTAGTTTTGTTCAGCTGTAACTCTTTAGGAATTTGGGAATTGTCATTCTAGATCAGAACTGTTTTCTCTCTAGTTTAGGCACTGCCACAGATAGAAGTCTGTTACTAGATACTACCTAGGGAGCTGGGAATGTGAAAGAAGCAGAAACCTGTGAAATCTGCTTTTAATGGGTTAGATTTCTGGCCAACACTATTGGCAGTTTCATTTATGCTCTGAGATATCACTGAGGTTATTGTTGGCAACAGTTCGTTGGCTGTCCATGTCCTAATCCATGTCATCAGGACCCTGAATTTAGCTCAGTTTTGTTTAGTGACAGTTTCTGTGAAACTGTCTCTACTGGATAATCCATCTCCAAAGCAATGTAGTGCTGTAGGGGAAGAGTCATCCCTAAGGAATCAATATTTCCACTTGAGCAGAGGCTGCTGTTTTTCAAAGCCAATGATTGCGGCCACAGCTCCAACTTTGTGCAGCATTTTGGCTTGTGGGATACTCTGACAAGATTTCAGGGTGATGCAGCTCAGTACGATTCCAGAATTCAAGTTCTTTCTCTGTGAAGGTTTTTGTATGTGTATCATGTCCTTATTTTCAGACATGTCAGTTCTTAATAGGCTTGGATTAGATTTATTTAACATAAATTGAGATTCTGCTCTACCCAATCGTGCGTCAATGGTGGGGGTGAGGGGGTGGGATTTGGAACAGGCTCCCCAGAGACAGCACCAAGTCTGACAGAGTTCAAAAAGTGCTCAATTAATGCTCTCAGGCACGTGGTATGATTCTGGGGTGGTCATGTGCAGAGCCAGGAGTGGGACTTTGGGGTCCCTTCCAACTCAGAATATTCTGTGATTTCTCTCTCATCGCAAGAAACTTTGTCTGAAACTAGTGGAACTTGTATATTTTTTTAATTTACCATTGCTAACTGTCTTAAAAACAAATTAAAGGGATTCTCAGTGAAGATAAATTTTAATAATTATACTAAAAGACATTTTAGTTCACTTTCTAGATAATTCTCATGACCTGTTTTGCAGGTGGAAAAGAAGTGAGGATTTTAGGGCCAAGTATGACAGCAAATACACATAACAACTAACAATTGAAGGTTTATTCTGCATGCATATACACTGGCCATCCATGTGTCTGTTCAGGAGGTGTGAGCAGCACCTGTCAGTGCCTTCAGGCAGTGGGCACATGGGTGGGTAATCCTTGCTCATAGTGAGGATGAGATTCCTGTTGGGTGCAGAACCCTTTGCTACACCATAAAAAAAAACCAACAACTTTTACTTTTTCCATAATGATTCTAAAATCCCATGCTGGGGTCGCAGATGAAATCAACTGCTTTTTTAAAAAGAAAGTTCTTATGATGTTGTGGGAATTTTTTTGTTTATATATTTTTTGTCCTTACAAAGACAGCTGTAGCGCTGAAAGTCATATGGGCTCCTTTCTATCTACAAGTGTATACCTTGCACTATAAATCTCAGCTTTATTCTTGTCGAGTAAGTTTTCTATGGTTTTGCCAGGTAAATTCTCCAAACTTATTTTTTATCAACCCTAATGTATACAAAGGGGAAGAATAGTAGTAAACCTTCATCTTTGTCATGGGGATGTTATGAGAAAATAGATGAAAGCTACAGGGTTAAATAATTAGCCATAACCATCTGAATCTATATCTCATTTAAGTTAAGGTACAGTAAAGGTCAGTAGGAGAGCTGCTTCTGCCACTACTTGATAAGGAAAAACTACATGTGATAAAAGAATGGAATGTAACTTATTTTATTTGTTTTAATTTATTATGCTTATGCAACTTATCTGTTCAGAGGTGTTTGGACATTCCATTCATGCATTGCTAATCAGGTAGTGGCAAGTCTGTGCTGGTTACCTTTCCTACCTCAGAGCAAATTCAAGTAGTGAGTAACTTGGAAAAATTATTGCCTGTGTGTTCTGTCCTCTAGATTGCTTTAAAAAGAGCTTCTTGTTCTAGCCATGATTAAAAATTTCCTAGTATTTTCTCTGTGTATGTTGAGGGAATGTATGTTTTAGCAACCAGGGAGCAGTTGGAGTGGGGTAGATGCAAAGGCTTCCTTGGCTAAGAGCAAAATCCGAAAAAGTACTTCCAACATGGATACTTGAGATGATAGTGCTAGCTTGTGTTCCCTTCTTTAGTGTGTCCGTACATATGAATTTAGGCATGAAGTTCAGATATTTAAGATTTCTTGCATAAAAGAATTCTATGGCTATCTTGTGAAATAAAATAGAGGATGATTCTTGTTCTGTCAATTAAAAAGAATCCTTTCTTAAAAGCTAAATGAAAATGGCAATTTTTATCATGGCTGTAAGTTATAATTAATCTTTTAATTGGTTGCTGTAATGGAGTGCCCTTAACCAAACCCATTTAGACAAGAAGAAGGTATGCTGTGGACTGCAGACTATGGAGGGAGGAATTACAAAGCTGGAAGTTCTGAGAATCTGGAATCACATTGAGTCTCTCGTGTAGAGGACTTACCTTCACACCGAACAGCTAGGACTGGAGACTGGATGTCAGTGGTGGGATGGTGTTTTCATGTGATGGCCTGTGCTTGTGCTTGTTACTACTTTATTAGGAGATGTCACGTCTGGCAGTTTTTCATTCCTCTACGTGGAAGACATCTGGTGGTCTTGCAAAGTGAAAGTCCTTTTCTTTAAGTGAGGATTTGAGAGGTGTTTCTCAGGGCGTGTTTCCAAAGAAAAGCCGTGTTTGTTTGCCTGGCAGGATGGATACCTGAGAAACAGCTTCTTGCCCGGGGGAAACTGGGGGGCAGGGAGTGGGGTGTACCTTCTGTGTCAAGGAGGCTTAGTTTTGCAGTTTCATTGTCTCTGAATATGTCTGTCTCTCACTCTTTCTGGGACATGGCACTGTGTCCTATATGATTTCTCTGTGAAAACTATTAGAAAACATTGGGTGTATTTCCTCATACTGAGTATGCTTTTGCTTATTTTGTTTCGCATTTGTAGAAAATTAACATAAATGATATGTTAAAATTTTAAAGTGAAATACTGAAATTTCAGTGTTTATACAAGGACACTGTGAGAATTAATTTGAATGCATAATCTTCATATTACTGCCAAATATTCTCTTTACCTGAGAGAGAATCATCTTAATTTGAGAAGCATGAGAGGTGCCCTTAAGAACCAAGTGTAGTGGAGAGCTGGATGTTCACTCACCTACACCACTGTCTCCAGTACCTTGGGTAAAGCTAGATGAGAAACCTTGTCATGCTCAAATTTGGGATTTAAGATGTTCTTCAATGAAATGAAGTTGTTTTTTTCTATTTTTAGACTAAAAATATATGCTAGACACCAATTGTAAAAGCATTTTGTACACCTTTTTATATAAAAAATCAGCTCTCTAGACCTATGAGTGGGATATTTCTTTGTTCCTGGTATGGAGACATGTAGAGCAAGGAGGCCAAGGACTTAAATCTGGATATCCTGTATGCAATTGAGTGCTGTGATTGTGTCTTTCCACAGTTATTTTTTGTTATTTCCCTCTCAGGGCCGGAACACTAAAATAGTCCTTGCTCCTCTGTCCCTGAAAAGGAAGTCTGGTCTGAGTCCTTGGGTAAGAGTGAAGTAGAAACAACTATGCTCTCATAAAAGTTTCCACTGGGATGACCTTACATATTATAACAAAAAAAAAAACCCTAACCAAACAAAAGACCCCACCAACAAACAAAAAAACCCACCAGCCTCAAAAATCTGAAACTCAACAAAAAATCTAGCAACTTATTAAAAAAAATTTATTAACTCTAGTAAGGAGCTGCTGGACAGCTGCTGTGTTTTGCTGTAGAGGCGACTGTATTTCTCTTCTAGGGGAGCTGCTTTTTATTCTGTATCCTATAAATATTTTTTTCAGATTATTTCGTTACCTTTTCTACTATTTAGTGAAAAATTTCATAATTTATTTATGTTTTAACAGTCTTAAACAGCTAATTTTGTGGCTGAGACAAGAGGTGGTTAAATTGGGCTTTTTAAATATCGACAAGAGAAGTACTTGTATCTTTTATGATTTAGTTTCTGAAAGTACAGAACATTGAAGACCCTAAGATTGTATTTATTTACTGTGATTGGGGAGATAAGACATTGCTTAAATTAAGCTGCAGATATAAAGGGAGTTGGTCTTGGGCTAAACAATACTGTTAGGTATCTATTTTCAGCGTACAGACAGTTACAAATGATTGTAAAAAGGGAGCCAAGATTTCAGAAGAATGAGAACAGAATATGAATTGTAGTTATGAATGGCTCCTTGTTTTTGAAACTGGCAATAGCTTGCTGGTGTCTGACATCCCATCTGTAACAGAACAATTTATTTATTTCTGAAGGTCACATTTCTCTCAGTAAATGAAGGAAAATGCATTGTTTAAGGTAAGGATTAATTATTTTATGTGACTATTCAGACAAGCTGTGTAATGAAGAGTAACAAGAAAATTCCCTTTGCAAAAACCGTTTATGGTGTCACGTATCACTCCTAATTACATATTTTTTCTTCTAGCCAAGTATATTTGAGTGTTGGGAAAAACAAAAAATAGAAAGAAAATGAATAGATTAATAAATAGCTTATTTTTGGTTTTAGCACCCACAAAGAAAACACAGTATACATGGATGTAATTATATCTTATTTTATTTTGAAGAAAAATGGTAAAAACTTTGCTAGATGTTTAGAACGTGTTAAATGATGTTACTGTTATGGATTTCTTGATGGATGACTTAATTCTTTGGATAGTATTTGGTGTTTTGTTTCTCAGTAATAAGATGTAGTTGTTTTGTTGGGTTTTTTCCTGTTTACTCAGCTGCTCTTTAAGGTGACTTGACTTTACTTGCTAGCTCGGTGTAGGGACAAGGCCCAGACATGTTAATCAGAAAAAGTAGTTGATGATGAGATAAAGGCCTTTCAGGGGACTGCAGCAAAATTTGATCATTGGTTGGTGGTAACTAACGTTGATTGCTTAAAAAAACCCCCCAAAATTATAAAGGAATTTGTGCTGATTTTTGGATATTCTTTCGATGAACAGTTGAAACTAAGCTATGAAATTTAAATTTCAGTGAGCCAACATGTAAGAAGAAGGTGAGTTATTTTTTTTCTATAATTTTTTTCCCTCTTTAGGACTTGTATCTATCATTAAGTGGCTGAGATAAATTGCTGGAAAAGAACTGAGGGATTTTTTATTTTTTGAGTTTTTTACTTCTGTTTCACTGAACTCAGTAAATATTCAGTAACCATACCTAAAGCCTCTGTAACGATTCTACTCTAGCATTTACAGAAAGATTCACTTTTTTATAAATTGTTATAATTTTCTTACCTTGTGCATGAGCACAGATAAAAGCTTGTCTGCATTCTAATAACTTAAATAAAGTGTATGAATTTTTGAATGAGACATTTATTAGGTGCTCCTTGCTTTTCCTGCATGGAGGAACTGAAACTATTACTAGCAATCTGAGGAAATCATGTTAAACATTTTTGGGAGAAGACTCTTCCAACCCCTTGTATAGTTTCTTTTTTCTTCCTCTTTGAAACCGTCTTTCCAGCCTTGTCATNAGAACTGAGGGATTTTTTATTTTTGGAGTTTTTTGCTTCTGTTTCACCAAACTCAATAAATATTCAGTAACCGTACCTTGCNTATTCAGTAACCATACCTAAAGCCTCTGTAACGATTCTACTCTAGCATTTACAGAAAGATTCACTTTTTTATAAATTGTTATAATTTTCTTACCTTGTGCATGAGCACAGATAAAAGCTTGTCTGCATTCTAATAACTTAAATAAAGTGTATGAATTTTTGAATGAGACATTTATTAGGTGCTCCTTGCTTTTCCTGCATGGAGGAACTGAAACTATTACTAGCAATCTGAGGAAATCATGTTAAACATTTTTGGGAGAAGACTCTTCCAACCCCTTGTATAGTTTCTTTTTTCTTCCTCTTTGAAACCGTCTTTCCAGCCTTGTCATATTTTCATTAAAATGAATACAGAAGATGATTTAGTAGGTCAAAGAAGAGTTATTGCAAGAATATGTCTTACTGTTAAATAGTCTGTTGTTGAGCTCAATAGCTTTGTTTAGGTGAAAGCATGATAGTTTCTGGATAACCTTCTGGATGACCTGATGCGGGTATAAGTTTCTCTAGGGGCTAGAAGAGAAGATGCCAGTGCTCCTGTGCCATGGGGATGCCCACAATGATGGGGGACTTCCCAGTCTCTGTATTTCCCCATCCTGTGTGTTGGCAGGGAGAGACAGAGGGGAAATGCAAGTGCTGCCCTGGGAGCAGTGAATTGGTTAAGTGTAATTTGTCTGGAGGATCTTAGCAGTCTCCTGTATTGCAAAGGGAAGTAGAAGTAAAATTTACTTTGGCTGAGACTGCTGTTTTGCCATGCATATCAGACGGTGACCTACTCATATTTGCATGAGAAGAGCACTTGCCAGATGTATGGGGTCTTGCTGAGATGGAGTTCGTTTTCCCACAGCAGCTCTCTCACATCCAGCTGGCATTGGCTCTGCTGGACATGGGGGAAGCTTCTGGCAGCTTTCCACAGAAGCCATCACTGTAGCCCCTGCACTACCAAAACCTGGTCATGGAAATCAAATACATAAAACAAATTCTTAACGAGACTCTTTATATTGGAAGAAATTCCCTCCTGACTTCCACGTGGACTAGCTGAAGGTCTGAATGGCGATGCTTGCTTTTGGTGCTTTTCTTTGACCAGTCTTGGGGCCAAGGCAGAGCTTCCTTCCCTCTCCATGGCTAATGAAAGGAGGCAGTGAGGAGGGCTCTGAGGCCGTTGGACTGAAAGGTTCCAAGGAAACACCATTGTTGCCCAGTATCCACTAAGGTGATAGAATTTCTGGTAGAAGGTGTGTTAAAAAGGTACTGTAAAATAGGATTTCTGAGAGTTCAGTGATGTAAGAATTACTGTTTTCATGAGTTTGCTTGAATTCCACAGGGGGTTTTTTGAGCTAAAACAGGACCTTACTATGTTAGGGCAAAGAAGATCAAGATGTGTTCAAACAGTAATTAAAAGAAATACTAAGAAAGGGGATGCTGTAAAACTCCCTCCTCATTAGTTGCTGGGATAATTGATTTGTCATATTTTGCATATATTATGCTTAGTTTACAAATCAATCTATCTGATTAGTGCTCTTTAGGATGGGTGAAGGGGTAACCATAGAAATGAGGAGGTGAGAAGCCAGCTGAAATCCAAAATATTTCCAGTATCATCCTGGATTTACAGGACACAACCATCCTGTTCTAGTTTATACATTTTTTCTTTTTTTAGTAGAAGATACAGTAAATTGCTTTAAAATTTAATACCTAGTTTGTTTCTTTATCCAGAATTCATCAAGGGCAAAACACAAATAGTTAAATCTTAGTTATTTTTAAAAATGTGAACAGGTTGCACTCAGTGCTTGGAGTGTTAGATGGAGTTATAATTGTTGGGAACAAGGAACCTTTGGCAGTGTCCAAAAGGACAACTGGATTCCTGGAGCCGCGTGCATCTTCTGATCCCCACCTGGGCTGTTGCTGTGGAGGTGGGCTGGGCGTGTGAACGGCTGTGTGTCAGCATCTGTTGGAAGTCAGAGGCTTTTAGGTGTTCTGAGTGGTGCTTTTGGGGGGAGCCAGCAAGTGCTTAAGTGTTGACATTGCTAGTCAGAGGGTTGTTTAGCCTGGACCAATGATCCAGGATTTAGGCATCCCTTTGCCTAAGTCATCTGAAGGTTCAGTCTAGGAAGTATGTACAATTGCTGGCAAGGTGGAGGAAAAAATATGATCCAAAAATGAAGCCAAATCCTTTGCTAACTTCTTAACCAGACTGTGTCATCCTGGTAGAAAGATGTTGCTAGAATGATCCAAGACCCAAAAACTCAAGCTTTTGCTCTTGGTTGGCTTTCAGCTTTTCTTTAGTACAATAGTCAGTTTATGCATCTGAGCTGTATGTTTTCTTTCCATGGAAGTGGGATCTGATGCTCCCTGTTTTAGGTCTCCAGGGTGTGTCTGGCTGCCTTCTGCTTCTTAGGGTTCCCAATTACTTTTAAGGAGCTCTTGGTCAAAGGTATTGCTAGATGATTCAGCAGTTTTATATTGCTAATTAGAATTAAACAGACTGTATTAGAGAAATGCATATACCTCAGACCATCAAACAGCAATTGCTTCGAAGTAAAAGTAATTATTTGGAAAACTAGGTATTAATAGTTGATAACTGATAGAAAAAAGAAGTGAAGTAAATAACAAGCCAGACTGCCCTCACTGGTGGAAATTTCCTTAAAAATGGTTATTTTTTCTTAAATTTGTTGACTACATGGTCAAAACTACAGTTTCCAGAAAATTTTTGTTTTTCCTTCGTATGTCATTTGTACCCTGTGGTCAGCTGACATGCTCTGTCCTTGCACTGTCAAAGCTGGATATTTCATTTTCTCGACGATTTCTGTTTTATTAAAACTGTCTGGTTTTCCTGTTCCCTGTGTGGATTCTCCATTTGGCAGCATGTTGTAGGTGAGTTCAGTGGATCGTGTGCGCAGCAGCTGAGGCTGAGCTCAGCTGCACAGCCACCATCAGCACTGACCTCACCAGCAGACGTGTTGTACCTCAGCTGAGGTGCCTGGTGGCATTTATACCAATTCAGACAGGTGACCTCGGGGGTACTAAGGGTTAAGTGTACTTTTATTCCTTGAATACTGATGGAAAGCTAGTNCGTGTTAGCGGATCGTGACAGATGCTTTTCAGCATAGAGAGGGATCTCTCATGTATTTATGCAGAATTCCAAGTAACGTCTGTACAGGCTTTCCTTACAGCACCTGCAAAATTTCTTGGTGAAATTCGAATGTCAGAATGTGCTAATATGGTGCTGAGGTGGAAAAGACATCCTCGGAACCAGCCTTGGTCTGTGTTTTTGGTGGTGGCAGGCAATACCAGTGCCACCCGTGTGCTGAGTAGTTAAAGTAAATGGCCACAAAACACTGATTTTGCTTAGCTGCCTTTCTGGCTATAGGGTAGCCAGCACTGAAAAGCACCTTGAGGCATTACAAAGGAGTACAAGTCTGCTGGTGTAGCTCCTGCTTTTCTCTGGACAGCCTGGTTCATGTCTTAATGCTTTTATTTTTGTCTTTTGATTTTTTGCAACACAGTTCTTTTAAATTTTAGCTAATTGAGACTTAAATTTTTAGCACTGTGAGTAGTTTGTAAACTTCAGGGTTTTTAGCTATTTGTAAATCTCTCTTAACATCCACAGACCTGGGCTTTAGTTCAAGGAATGCAATTTTTTTTGTATTAGGCATGCTGTTGTTAGCAGATTCTCTAAAACTTGAGCAGGCAGATTCATTACTCTTCTGACTCTGGTTTAGAATTTGTTTTTTTATCCCGAAGAACAATATCTGTTGTGCATGCTCCACAACATAATTAGTATGTAGTGTGTGTATTTGCAAAATACTAAAGAGGCATTTGTACTTATTTCTTTGTTATTTATTTGCAGGGAAAGCCTGTTAATTCATGTGGTTTTCCTTTTGTTTCCATCACTGGAAATACTTTTCGCATGAATGTATGGTGTTTAGTTTGGTTGGGGTATTTTTGTAACTGTTTTCCACAGAGGCTGGTGGTGCTGACGTGTTCATGCTTTGGATGTGTGTGCGAGCTGTGCGTAATTAGCGGCGTGCTTGTACCACAGGGACCTGGGTGCCCTGCAGTGCCACCTTAGCACAACTGTGAGTGCAAGGGGAATGAAAGTCCTTGGCTCTGATCTGCTTCCCATGGGAAAGAGTGCTCACTCCTGTGTTTTTGCAGACACAGTTTTGTCCTAGATGTTAGTTTTCCCCCAGCAAAATAGACACTTTCCACCTGTGGGCTGTGTGAGGAGGTGATTTATGGATGCCAGTGGTGTGCTGGTGGATGTCACGTGTGACTGGGAAGTGTCAGTGAAGGGCTGTGTTTGCAGAAGCACTTGCTCGTTAAGGTCAGCCTTTCTCCTGCAGGGTCCCTCCTGCCCTGCACCTCGCCGCTCTCCCTGCACAGGTGCTGGTGCAGGTGTCCTTTGATTAAGGGCAGAAGAGCGATGTGTCAGCTCAGTACCAGAGCGAAAGAATGGTTAACTGCAGTTTTCTCTCCTGGAACTAAAGAATTAGTGGTCACAAGTGGGAGATACGAGTGGGTTGAAAATACCATGTTGCTTTCTAGCTGTAGGAATGCAGCCTAAGTAGTGCTTTCAAGCTGGGAGAAACAAGAGGCTGTCCAGTGGTGACCAAGTTTCTTGAAACCTGTCTGCAAGTTCCTGCTGAATATGAGGTAGCTGTTATTTTACAAAAGTTTACAAGCTGGCCAAATCGGAAAGCTTCTGCAGGCATGAGTGTTTCCTAGGACAAGGTTCGCCATCCTGACAAACACCAAGCCTCTGCTACAAAATTTCTTCTGAAATAAAAAGGGAGCAGCTTGAGAGCCCATTTATCCTGGAGCACAGTCAGCAGGGTGTGTTTGGCCCCACATGGTTAGTTTTACAAAAATAATGGTAATTTTAAAAATTCAGTCATTTCCTAGTATCTGCACGCTTTCAATACTTATTTCTATTGTACACTTCCATAAGGAGCTTGGCAGATTTTAATTGTGTAGAAATATAGGTCTATAAAGGGAAGTGTATCTCATCAGAGAAATCTCTGGAATGTATCAAGGATAAATAATAAACATTTAGATTGCTATGCCTGGCAGTTTGTTTTGACTCAGAACCTGTGTAAGTTAGTAAATTTTGTAATACCTAAAAATATTCTGGGATAGTGACATTTTAAAATATTTTTTTGCTAAAACGTTTTGCGTATTTCAGGACACTCAAGTATTTGTAGAAAGTTGAAACATTTGGGGAATTCATTTGAAAGGAAGGTAGGTCTTTGCAGACCTAAGTGTCTTGTTGCAATCCAAAATAAATGAGTAAAAAAGATAAATGTTTTAAAACTGCATGTTGGAATAAGAGCAGGCAACTCCTGCCAGTATGTTTTAGGTTCAATTGTATTCATATTTTTTCACTAAATAATAATTAGATATATGCCATTTGAAGCATTGTAGACTTATTTCCTTTATCGGTCATATGGCAGAAGCGACTAAAAATGTTTATTGAGTTCTTTCAGTATAATAGATGCATTTCCGCTTTTTGTTCCATAATAGCCTGTGAACTTTAAAAAAATGACTACAACTGATTGCAAAGATGACATTCCTAATTATGCAGAAGACTTCCATTTCTAATAATATTTTTCAAACCCTAAAACATAAAGTAGTCATATTTCTTGGTGGCAGCACGCTTATTTATCCAGGGCTTCCACGTTTATTGTTACCATTCCCCAGACTGCTGACCTGTTTGGGCTTGGAGTCTATTTCATTCTTCCTTTATCATGGTTTTTCATGGAAGAAACTCAGTTGACTTCTGGGTCATCATGGATTTATGAGATTTCAAGATGGGGCAGACATTTGGGGTGCTTTTATTATTTTCAGTGTGTTCATATTGGATTCAAAGTGCGCTTGATAGAAAGCGCAGAGCCATTTTATCTTACTTCTGTGTCACTAAAATAAACTGTTTAAGAAAACTATTAATGAAGCTTCACTGACTTAATCTGGGCTTTAAAATTAATGTCACTCTTTTAACTCCTTAGCTGTATTACATTGAACTATAAATAATTTGAGGATAATGAATGGGAAAGCAGATGGTGCCAAGAATGCTTTGCAATTGGCAGAGCAACCAAACAATTTTAAAATTTGCTTATGCCCCAGCAGGTCTCTGTAAACACAGCCTAAGTGAGCTTGTTTTTGAAGTAAACTTGAGAAATGTCATTTCACTGGATAACAAAGCACAGAAAAAAGTCATAAATCTGTGTGCTGTGCACAGCTATGAGAACATGTATTCCTTTTTCTGATTCCAAATTAGCACTTTCATACTTAATTTAACTTCAAGACAGTGTTTCCATTATATCAGATTCTATTTCAGTCTTGAAAACTCCAAATAGAAATTTTTAGAAATGGAAGAATTTCCTTGAAGCATTTACAAAGCTTTCAGAGTGGTATTGCCATAAGACGAAAAAGTTTAATCAATTATTGTATTCTCATTGCTCTGGTTGGCACACACGAAGCTAAGGATGTGAGTAGTGGTGAAAGGGCAAATTGGATTTTTAGTAACTAGTTTAATTATTTGAAGCAATTCCAGACAGACTCTGTCATACTAAGCATTGTGTGATTAATAGTTCAGAAAAAAAATTAGTGCATTTTAAAAATATGTTAAAAAAAAAAAAAGCTGTCCTCTCTGTGTTTTTTGCAAGGGAGGTTGCCTTTGAAAATCCCCTCCTCACACACCCACTCACCATACCCCCTGTCTCCTCCCCCTTTTTTTTTTCTGCAGAAACAGTTGTCTCATGCACTTTTTGGCTTGATCCTTTTGATGTGCAGATAAAGGGTAGGAGGAACTGGGGCTTTCTTCATGAGCATGAAATTTTGCAAGATCTGTGGTGGTATTTAGTAGCCAGATTCAGCCTGAATCTAACTGCTGTCTTCCTAATTGTAGCACTTAAAAAGAGCTTTTGTCTATGTGTTGTTGTGGCATAACACAAAGAACTGTGGAAAAAGTAGAATTTTTCAAAACAGGAATTTGTCTTTTTTTGTATGACATAATCTGTATTTATCTGCAGTTCTGACCAGCTCTTAAGTTGAAGCAAAAAGCCCCCATCCTCCTTTTATTTTTGTCGTTAAAATACTTTTTTCATCAATTGAAATAGTATGCCCTTGATATTAAAATTATTATATTAAAGGAGAATATTTTTATTAAACATGAGATGGAAGGTATCTGTAAATTTAAAAGCCTAAAGTTTATGCCTGCAGAATTAAGCAAATGTAGAAGTGATGGAAAGCTGAAATACAGTTTTAAAACTTTCTGAACTTAGGACATTTGTTTGTTTCCTCTCTGCCCTTTCTGACGGACATGTAATCTTTCTTTGTTCGTCTCTTTTTGTGATCTTAACCCGCTGTCCCATCAAAGAGCGATTACGGGATCTTTCCAGGCTGTAGTGCCTGTTCATCAGGTTCTGTGCCTTGTTTATCTATGATGCAAAGTAAATGTTTTGAAATGAATGAAGCAGGGCAGTGTTAACAGCCATAACAGAAAAAAAAAATTAGGTGGCACATCCAATTTTTATTTTTTTTTACTCATGTTGAAAAGACATCTTTCCCCCTTTTGTTTCTTTTCCCCATTACACAGTCAAGCAACAAGTATTACAGCTTAGTCATATGGATGCTGGATCAGGAAGAATGCCATGTTTGTCTTTAATCACTTGGAAGAGCTCTGAAGAATTTCTTGCATCTTTCAGGAAGAAAAGAATTGCTAATGGACAAAGCAAAGAATTTTTGGAAGGAATTCATTAAAATGAAATTAAATGTCCTGCTGCCTCAGCCATAACCCATGACAATAAATTCAGGATAACCCGTTTTTTTTTCATTCCTTACTATTTTTGCAATTAGTTCACTTTTTCTCCTGCAGAGAGGCTGCATGAAAGATCTTGTTATTTGTGGCTGTGGTAAAATATGCTGGCTCAGCCTGCCTGAAGAAACAGAAGCCTTGGCAGGAATGCTGATTACCATGACAATCTAAGCACTCTAGAGCTTTGGGGTGTTGTGGGTTTTATCATAAAGATAAAAAATGTGTCCTGGATGGTAGGATAGCTGATAATATCATCATGATGCAACAGATCCAGTAGTCTTTGCAAGACTTTATTTTTCATTTTGTGTTACCTGAAGAGGGGGAGGGGGGAACCTTATCACCTTCAGGTAAATTTTTATAAAGTACTTGTGTGTTTACATCTTTCTCTATTTTAGGATATAGTTTTATGCAATATGTACATGAGGGGATTTCAATTTTCATGGGTTTTCCCCAATAGCATGGAGGGAAACTGCCATGTACTTCCTGCTCCCTCTCCCCAGCCCCATGTACAGTGCCAAATCTGTGCTACAGTATCTTCACAAGCAAAGACAAAAAAAGCCCAAACCCACCCTTCCATGTTAGGGTGTCATTATTTCAGCCGTTACTTCTTCAAAGGTATCGCACCCTACCTCCACCTGAATGCACGTGTGTGTGGTAGTAGGGCTAATGGCATGTTGCATGACGTTGGTTTAAAACTATCTCAGACTGGAGTAGGAAAACCAATCTGCTGGTCTCTGATGGAGTGTGTGGACTAAGTTATTGAAACTGATATTTGGACACTGTTAGGAAAGAATAGACTTAGGAGTTTGAGTTAGAAAGGAAAAATGACTTGAAGTTATAAAGTTGCAAAGTCCCTGTGCAAGTAAATTCATCTGTTTTCTCATTTAAAAATTGGCTGTTTAAATGTTTTTCTAAAAATCTTTTGGCTCATTATGGCAAAAGCAAGGGCATTTGCATTATCACTTGTTAATTTCTTTCCAAGTGATTTCCTTGTTTGCGCTAAAGGATTTATTGAAAACTGCATGAGGTTATCGACATATCAATGAACCTTTGTTCTGTTCCAGTAACCTAAAAATCTAAGGGTTCATTGTATAAGCTTCATTTGTAATGTGGAGCATTTACTGGTCTCGTGAAATCATTATTAAGAGCAAACAACCAAAGGTGTGTCTTTCTGCACAGTTCTAGAGCATGAACCAAAAGCCACGGATCTGAATGATGAAGAAGAGGATGAGGGAGAACAGTTTGACTTTGATAGTGGAGATGAGATACCAGAAGCAGACAGGCAAGCCCTTGCACCACCTGGTCCTGGTCCTGGAAATAACATAGAGCACGAAGAGGCTGGTGCTGCAGGTAAGTCAGCCTGTTGGTCTTTACCTCCACTAGGCTAGTCAAGACTGCTCATAGGATGCCTTTTCTTGACAGTTTAATAAAAGTACCTTAACAAGAGTTTTCCATGGTGTTACAACCCACCCCTGAGTGTAACTCAGGTTCTTCTTAATGGATCTCTTGGAGCAGATTAGAGTAAAACGACGCTGAATGATTGGTGTTTGTAAATATACACGTTGGGTTTGTTTTGGAACAATTTGGTTGCAATGGAAAGCAGATATGTAGCCATTTTGGTTATTATTATCTATAGTTATAAGGCAATATGAAACTATAAAAAAACCCCTCAAGAAAACGTATAAGGGAAAAGAAAGGGAAAAAGAAAGGGTAAGAGTAGGAAGATACATAATCACCACACATGGATCTGTGATGAGACTTCATTGACGTGAGGATTGAAGGTCCTGATCTGTCTGAGATGGGGGAAAAAGCCCACAAAATACAAATTCTGGTGGGTTAATACGTTCTTAGGTTCAGGTGGGAGTGCCCAAGCACCTCCTCTGCGAGGGGGAGGTTTTACACTATTTTTTGATCACGTGCAGTTCTCTGGTAGAAGGCCTCAAAAATGAGTCTGGAGACACTTCAGGGATCATTCATTGTCCATCAGGATTGAAGATTTGTTTTGACTCGTGCTTATGTCAGTCAAGTTACTGTTTTTCCATAGGCATCTTTGTAATTCATCTTGTTTTGCTCTTGTTGCATTCCTCATCTGTAAAATGGGGAAGTTGGCACTACTGTGTGGGAATTTTGAGTCACAGGTTGTAAGCAACTTCTATAGTAAAGATCAAGTCAGTGTTTAGCATACTTGTAAACAGTTATTAGAGCAGCTTGAACAGGTATGAAAGATAAAACTTTATATTTTTGTTTAATCTTTGAACTAAAGGAGCTGATAATTTAGAAAACAGTGAGAAGCTGCAAACATCAGAACCTGCTGCAGAAGGCACTCCAGCCAAAGTAAATCCCTACTCAGTCATAAATATTTCACCAATCCAAGAAAAGGATCCATCCTCATCACCAGAACCAAGTCCTCAAGAAGAATGTGCAAGTCCAAACTTGTCTGGTGGATATTCTGTTCCTGTCCCTTGTGGATATGCTGTGCCATCCAACTTACCTCTGATACTGCCTGCATACTCCAGTCCTGTCATCATACGCAGTGTTTCTGTAGATGAAGAAGGTACTGTATTTACACACCTTGCGTTGTTTAAGGGGGAATCCTTGGTTAACCTCGGGTACCTTTCCTGTATAGCGCTCACCCTGGGTGAGTGCAGGAATGATTAATGCTAATTCCTTTTTAACATAATGAAATAATTTCCAGGTCCAGAGTTCAGTGTTCAAGCCAAATAGTTTCTTCTCATACCTTTTATTGGTTTTTCTAGATCCTGGCGAAGTTTCTCTCTCTTCTGCCATTTCTATATGCATTTCTGTTTGTTTATTTTCCAGTCCTTGTGGATTTAGAGTTGCTGTGGGATTTTTGCCTTGATGATTTGATAAATTCTCTTTGTCTTTTAGTACACTTTTAAGACAGAGGAAACTAGAAGGGGAAATAACTATGGATTATTACAGAAACAGGGGATCCATTTTGTACCCAGAGTTTACAAAGCTAACAGCTTAATGTCAAGAGAGTAGGAAAAGAAAGCTCCTCATATCCTGCCTTTTCCTTTTTGCGTTTTGTATTTACTTTTCTTTAGCTAGGCAGCAATTTTTGTATCATTCCAGCCTTTGCTTTTTACCACCATTAGGAATACTGTCAAGTAAAAGCAAATGTTTATGTGGTCTTTATTACCTGTAGAGGAATATATGTTTGAGAGATAGAATTAAATGCGTCAGACATTGTAATTTCCTCTTAACAGCTCTTCTAACAAATGGCTGTGGCTTTGAATTACTTAGTTTTCGAAAATGCATGGTGTGAAGAAACTAATCAAATTTTTTTAGACACGAGTAAGAATAAAACTATTGCAAAGAAGGAGATTATTCTTTAGCAATGAATTAGTAAAATCAGTTTCTTATGCTAAAATGTGCCATTTGAACCAAACTGACATGTTATTCCAAGCATTTTCTTTTTTTTTTCTACTTGGCAGGTACACAGTCAGCAACTGAAGAATGTCATTATAACTCTGTAAACTTGGAGGACCCTCAAAATAGGTGATTGCCAGTTCAGCATGTTTTAATGATTTGTAAAACCTTAATTCATAAGAAAGCTTTCATTTGATAAGTATTTTATTCTCCTTGTGTGATGCTTCCATGTTTGTTGGTTTCGTTTTTTTCGCTTTCTTAGCCCTGTAATTCTGGTTATGTACTAAAATCAGCCCTGGTGTGTGTAACTGTGCACGATATTTTTGAAGACAGTGGGTTGCATTTTTATAGAGTGATGGCAATGTCAGCTGCAACAGATTGCTGGAGATCTTGTCTAGCCTGCTGCTTTCAGCAGGACCACTGCCAATACTCCATCAGATCAACCATGGCCTTGCTGGCTGAGCCTTCAAACCCTCCAAGGATGGAGGTGCTGCAGCTTCTCCGGGCAGTCTTCCCTGCTGTACTACTTTCTCTTCCCCTCTTCTCCCCTTTCCTCCCCTACCCCCGCAAAATGTCCAAACCAAATATTCCAGTGGGCAGTCTGTTGATCATTCCCACTTCGTCTGGCATTTAAAAAAAAAAAAGGCCCCAAAACCCCCAAAACAAACCCAAACAGAAAAATAACTCCGATTCCATCACCTCTGCTGCTCTCTTTTGGATAGTTGTAGCTGCTCTTGGATCACCCCATAACATCCTTTTCACCAGACTAAATAATCTCCATGTCTTTTATCTCCTTCCTTGTAAACCATGTGCTTTAGTCCCTGACTTCACTTTCTCTACATCTCTCTAGAGGTAACTTCAATTTCTCTACAGCTCTCTAGCAGGGGAGTGTTGGGAAGCCAAAACTGGACATGCTGCTACAGGTTCAGCCTCACCGGAACCAGGTGGAGGAGGAAACAGCTTTGCCTGATGGCTCCTGATGTAACCCAGAATGTCTTTAGTCCTATTTACCATAAAAAAGATGCTCTCACTTCAGTGTTTTCTGAGAGAATTTCATATGTTCTGGTAGACGAACTCAAAAGCAGAATATTTTTAAAGATTGTAAAGAAAGTGTTTTCAATTTTCTGACTAAAATTGTCAGACTATTAAATAGAATAGATTATTCATCATACAGCTACATACTGAAGCAACATTTTTAAGTAATCAGCAGCCTTGGAGTGGAAACTAGAGGGCAGAAAGATATTTATTGTCTTCTCTTCGTGGATGTTTAAAAACACTGTGGTGTAACTTTTACTTCTTTTATTTTATGGCCTTTTTTTCAAGTGAAGATAACCAGACCAAGAGAGAGGATGATGCCCTGGCCAAATGGGTTGCAGATCCTGCAAATACAGCATGGATGGAAAGTAAGTATCAGTGAGCACTGAAGTGCAACTGTAGAAGGTGGTCAGTTTTAAGTTGTGATCAGCAGTATGTGTGTGTCTATGTGCACAAGCAGATTTCATAGGAATGTCCATGTTCACTTTTATTGTGTGTTTTCAGATAGGCTCCAGAACCAAGCTGCACCAGTTAGAACATTCAACAGTGTAATAAAATTGTATTTTGGAATAAAGTTAACATTCACTTTTCCACCTTGTGGAGTCTGTGGAATAATTTGTTACTCTTTTATGGAAGTCATTTGGCTCCATCAATGCATGTGCAGTGGAAATAAGCTCCAGTTCAGAGTCTGGTCTGCGACTGTATTTCAAATTGCTCTTCTTGTGCAGTAGTTGGCAAATAAGTACTTTGAGGAGGTGGAAGGGAAGGAAGGGCCACTTTGTCTTGGTGCATGCTGTTGATTCTTGGCTGGTAGCTGCATTTTAAACCAGAACAGAGACTGTGTGGTTTGAGGACAGGTTATCCTGCCTGTTCTCAGCTGCTCCCACTGGGCTGGAGGTTCATCTTACATATTTCGTGAAGTGACTGAAGAACTTGGATCGTCATTCTGCCTCTTAATGTATTATGGTGATCATTACATTATTTAGTTTCGGTTCTTTCTAAAAAGTTGATTGCAGCTTTTCTACAGCCATTTAGTAAGGCAATGAGCAGCCTTCGACAGGCACAGGAAATACCATACTTCTGTAAAAAGAGGGGAGAAATACTGGCTGTTGAAGTGGATTTTTGTTTTCAAGCTGACCAAAGGTCCTCATAAGCAATGCAGATAAACTTGTGAAATTTCACAAATACCATATACTGCTTTGTGCATTATTGCATTATTTAAATGATTAGATGTGCAAACAAAATGCTAGTGGAGAGCGAGTCATATCTCCATTGTATTCATATATGCCAATATAACCAAAATTCTTTAAAATAGAATAGAATATTTCAATTGGAGAGGACCTACAGCATTTCAACTGCCTGACCATTTCAGGGCTGACCAAAAGCTAAAGGCATGTTAAGGACTTTGTCCAAATGCCTCTTAAACACTTGGTCCCATTCAAATTTTAGGAAGTTTCTCATTTGTTCTTTTTTCTGTCTTGGTTTTAGACCCAGATGAAGTAATTTATGATGATGTGCCAAGAGAAGATTCAGACTCTGAACCAGGTTTGAGGTCTTTGTTATGTTGAAAGCAATGTAAAATGGAATTATATGCATATATACTGAACAGATACGTTCATTAAGTACCTAAAATATATGTAAATGGAATTAACATTGTGTCAATAATTGGTAGGTCTTAGAAAGTTCAGAATTAAACTAACACTTAAATGACTTCATCTCAGCAGGTCTCCTATGCTGCTCTTCTCAGAAGCTGAATTCTGCTTTCTTTTGTAGATACTGTTTTAAATGCTTGAGTATTCTGCATATTAGAGAATTGCAGTGTTGGATGTTGTAGCTATAGTGCCTTGAACAAGGCAAGGTAGTTAGGAAAAAGGTGGTTTAAATACTTAAATGATGTATGATAATGTATCATTGTCATGGTTACAGAGAGAAACTCTTTCCTTGAAAGTCCCCTTCAATATATGAATGCTTGATAGATGGAAGAGATGGTCCAGAGTGACTGTTTACCATCTTGATTGTGACTCTACAGAAATGTTTTATTTCAGCTTTGAAGTGGTCCTCTCCTGATGGTCGTGCCCATTACTGGGAATGATGGAGCTAGGGCTCAAGAAGCTTATTTCATCGAGTTCTTGCTCAAATTTGTTTTGCAGTTTTTGGGTGTAGTGAAGTCTGCTTAAAGATCAGTTGCTACCAACTGATTTTGTGTTCAAGTGGATTGGCTTATTGGGATCTCAGCATCTTACTCGTCATGGCTCTCAGAGGGTGTAGGCATTTGATACTGAAATTGTTAATGAATCAAGAAAACACTTAAGCTTTCTTGTGTGAAAACCACAATAATCTTTAAAGCTGTAACAGTTTCATTTTTTGTCCTTAGTAGTGTTCAGGCAAGGTGTTTTACAAATTACTACTGAATTTTTTTTCATTTATTATTGGAGGTACATTCATGGAACATTCATACTTGAATGCCTTTATTACTGTAAGTTCCCTCAGCAGACTGTGCTACCCTGAGCAAGGACATCTTTGTGCTGTTGCTGATCAGTCAGGAAACACGTACCCCAGGCCCAGGTGGCTGAGCTGGGTGGGATATAGGACACGGAGCAAAGCTCTGCTGAGCATATTGGTCAGAATCTTTAGCTTAACCCATAAGACATCGATTAAAATTTTGACTTTCATTTTGTCCCTAAAGACATTGAAAGATTCTGAGGAAATAGGTAGTAAGGGAAGTTCACCTTCGTACATTCATGATCTAGATGTTTATTATTTGCATATTTTGTCAGGGAGACACAACTATTCCAAAAAAGTTTCAGTCAGACAATCTACATTAGCACATGGACAAGATAAATTCACCTAGTCATGGGGTAAATCCTGCCCCAATACTGACAGCACAGGAGTTAGACTTGCAAAAGTCTTGATTTATTTTGACTTACTATGATGGTTCTTTTAAATTATTCATTGTGCTGGATTACCACTAAGATGTCTTCTTCAGTAACAATATTTTATGGACAGTCTTGATATGCATGGAGATTTAATTTTTTTTAAAATCTGAATCTTCCAAATTAGACTAGAATCCTCTGTGTTAATTATAAAGAATTTAATTAATGTTACTATTAAAATCCAGGGTTTAGATGAATGTGTAAAATATGTCGCCTTTTTTTTTTAAGTATGTATTTTTCTCTGTTAAAATGAAACTTCAGTCTTAAAATAAAAGCACAGCTGCTGCTTCCTGAATTTGAGACAGTTGTAAATGCTGCATCATAACCTCTGACAATAGTGATTCTTGGCAGAAGTGTCCACACTTTTCTACTTGTAATGACAAATGATGCTGCGTGTAGAGTGCATTCCTGTTTCCTGATAAGCAATTGGCTCTAAATTTTCCATTTTGTTTTGAGTCTGTTTTATGTTCTTGACATCTGTGCCAATAGAAAGACCTGTGTTTTTAACAGGAAGTACTTTGGTCAGCCTTTGCAATATAGATTTGAAAAGGTTATGTCTTGAAAAGGTTAATATTTCAAGTTTTTAGAGCAAGGTAACTCCCAGGTGTGGGAGACTTCCAGTGACTGGTGGTGATGAGTCATAAAACACCATTGTGTAACACGTTTCTTGCTACTTTGCTCTGATCTGTTCTGCTTGAAGTAGTGACATTTTCGTTTGATTCTTGCAATGTTTTAGCATTTATCATTTGAGCTGATGTCCCTAGGGACAAATGGCAAGCTTACAAATGGAAAGATGATGCTTCTCAGTGCAGATGAGTGTTTACAGCTATAGTTCAAACTTCCTCTGAAGTTCTAAAACATGTTGTGGGATTTGGACACAACAGTGTCATTAGAGTAGTGCGTGTTTTTAAAAGGTTCGTGGTGTGTACCCATAACACTGTCTTTTTTTAGTGCTCTGTTTCAACAAAGACAACCTAGTTTGGCTATTTGAATATTTGATTTAATTAAGAATTTTTAATGTGCCTACAAAAGTCTGTACAATTCTTTAAAGCATATCCTGAACAAGTTTTTTGGTGTTCAAACAAACATAAATTTCAGTGTAGCTTTTTTAATTTTGGTTTAATTCTTGCAGAGGAAATGATTTATGATGATGTTGAAAATGGTGATGATGGTGGAAACAGCTCACTGGAGTATGGGTGGAGTTCAAGTGAGTTTGAAAGCTATGAAGAACAGAGTGATTCTGAGTGTAAAAATGGAATTCCCAGCTCCTTTTTGCGAGGCAACCACAAGAGACATGTATGTATCCTGCAGTGCTACTCAGTCACTGAGGTTATCCTGGTTTCCAGCACTTGCCTTTCTCACCTATATTTCTTTTTTTCCTCAATTTAGTTTCAAATGCCAACAGCATCTTTTTAAAGGAGATGTGAATCAGTGTGGAAGTGACAGTACACAACAAAATGTAACAGGGAAAAGAAGAGATGAAAATATTAAACAGAAGCTTCTTACAAAAAAAGAAAAAAAAATTGGATTAAAATGAAATTAAAAATGAGGTTATTTTTGCTTGTGGGCATTTCCTCACCTTCTCTTCTTTTGCAGCTGCTGGATTAGTGTAAGTGGTAAATAAGTCTGGAAAATAATGTGAAGGATAAATGGGGACAAGTCTGAGAAGAATTGAAGGTTTGGGATCTTTAGGTCCTCAAAAGTCACAAAACTCTTCAACAGTGTTCCCTAGCTTTCTATCTTAGATCTGCATCACTTTGGTTGTTTGAAAGTGACTGAGCGTAAAAAACTTCTGAAAGTAAAAGATTTTTGTAATCAAACAGAATTCTACCTGTTAAGAGAGAAGAGAGGTGGCATGATTAAAATGATCCATCTGTGACACTTCTCAGGTCTAGTACCTTTGGCTGCATCTGTTCTGCGGGAGGTGGGAAGACACGGGTGACACAGGCACCTGTCCTCACTACATCTCTCCCTTTGCACAGGGAGAGAAGCCCCAGGCTCTTGCCTTCTTGTTGCCTTGGCTCCTCTCCTTCTGCCCTCGTGTACCCTCTTTGTGAGAGGCTCCCCAGTGTGTGCTGGCTAGGGACAGACCTCCAAGAGGCACTTGGCAGCTGTGTGTTGTGAGCTGCCTCAGCACCCCATGGCTGGAATGTGCAGGTGTTGCAGACAGGGTGTTATTTCATGGGACCCTTATTTTCGTTTTGCAGGTTTCTTATCTTGATGAGAGTAAAAGCCTTGCTGTCTGTTTCCATCCAGTATATGTTATCTGCTCTCCCCCTACCTCCATCCTTGCTGCCCGTCCTTTGGAAATCAGAGAGTGAGCAATTAACTGCAAGACTTGAGCCCACCCAAATCTGCACTTTGTAAGCTGAGTGCTCACCCTCTGTTTTTGTCTTGGTTTTGTTCTGACTAGAACTGTCTTAAGCTGGTGAAGCTGTTTGTTCGGGAGTTTTTTTTAATAAGACTGAAGAAACCAAATTTGATTATTTTCTTGTTTTAAATACCTTGGAAGAAACTAGGAAATTACTTTGCATGTGAGTGTGTAAGCCTTAACATGGCTGCTGGCTTAGTCTGTTGTTTTTTTTTTTTTTTAATCTTGTTATCCTTAGCTTCAGCTTTGGCCATAGTCGTAAGAATCTATTTACATATGTGCACAAAGCAAGGTTTCAAGCCAGTTTTTTTGAAACTCTTAAAAGTATACTTTGATCTGTCATGGGAAACTGTTGGTAGTGGTTGAATGTGATTGTACCAGGATCAGGCACAGAGTGTCTGAGCAAGAGACTGGAGAATGGTGAGAGAAGAGGGGTGTGCTCTTGGGTGCTGCCCTGCAAATGGCTTTTTCAGGCCTGTGACAAAAGGTTTTGGGGCTTGCCTTGTGAGGATGGGCATGAGGAGGTGAGGAACACTTAAACTGATGGATGGAAAAGTCAGAGAGGCTCCTGCACCTCGATGGGTTGCTGGGAGGTGGAGAAATCAGGAAATTAGGCAAAGGGTTTGGCAGAGATTGAGGAAAGACAGGCTTTAGGACTGCTGAAAAAAACTCCACAACAAACAACCAAGAAAACAAAAAAAAAAAACAACCCCGGCCCTCTCTGCACTGGCACTTCAAGACAGGCAGACACTACTCTACTTTTATGTACATTTTCTATGTATCCATTCCTTGCACTGTCTCACTTCTCAGGTCTTGTGATGGATATTACAGAACATTCCCAGCACATCACCTTCTGTAGCCTTTTAGAGTCTGTGAGGGACTTGCCCTATTTAAAATTTTAGTGTTAGTTGAAAAATATGGCAAGGTTGGAGGTGGGATTTTGAATTTTTAGTGCAGGTATGACTTCCCTCAAAGTCACTTTTTCATTATGATTCTTATTATTCTATTTATTTACTAATTTATTTTAAGAAGGGAAGGTTTTTGTTAGGGAAGGTTTTTGTGCTGTTAAATATTTCTGGTCTGTGAACCACATGCTATTCTTCATTATACTGCTGTAATGCCAGAATCATCATGTTAGAGATAATTGCATCCTGATCTAGCTTAGTGGAGCTACGTGCTGGGCCTGTCACTTTGTTTTCAACTCAGTAGGCCTTCTCTTTCCTGAGGCTTTGATCTCTTGCCAAATAACTCCATTGATATCAAGCTGAGGGGTTTTCCACTGGACTTCTATTATAGGGCACGCCAAATATTTTCCTTTTTTTTTCTTTCCTGGTTGCATTTTAACCTCTTTTATCTAGCTTAGTCAAAATGTTTAACAAATGGTAATTAGTATTCCAGAGCATTCCTTTCTCTATGATAGTTTCCCTACCTGGCAAAGGAATATATTCATGTACGAGATGGTTACACCCAAGTTCATACAATGAGGCTATGATGCATGTGGAAATTACAAGACCATGAATCCTGTTAGTGTCTCCTTACCTGACTCACTGCCCTGTCAATTTCCATATTCTCAGGTGCCAGCCATCTCCACAGGTTCTTCAACCTCTGAGTTTTCTTCTGATTCACTGTTTTGAAGGATAGTCTGAAATACAGACTAGGGTTTGTGCTCCAGTGACTAATGCTTATAGTTAAAGGTGATGTATTGTTTCCTTGTGGTTTTTAAGAGGTAGGCACAATATAATTAACATATATAACAATATAATTACCTTAGTCTAAGAGGCTTTGCCCCTGTCCTTACAGAAAAGCACCTGGCAGAGTTCAGCAGTGCCCAGGAGCGATGGTCCCTTCCTTGGACTGGAGATTGCCTCAGTTATAGTTTTGCCTCAGTGATAGTTTTGCCCCAGTTGTCCTTGTATCAGTAGATAGGTGAGGCAATGTACATGATTTGTGTGAGTGTTTTAGCATGAAGTTTTCACTACAGCTTTTTGAAAAGATTGTGTCTTTTTATACACTGTAGCTTTCTCATGACCTAACGCGTTTAAAGGAGCATTATGAAAAAAAGATGAAAGATTTGATGTCAAACACTGTGGGAGCAGTAGAGATTCAGCAACTAAGGCAAAAACATGAGCTGAAGGTAGTGTAGTTGATTTTTGTAACTAGCTACATTTAGATAATTGCTTTTCCAACACAGACAATGTTGTCTTTTAATAATAGCTTGAAAAAGTAGACAATAATTTGTATGAAATGAATTCCGAATGTGCTGAATTTTTATTACACAGTCTTAAATTAAAGACTATAATATTGCTATAGTCTTAAAAGTACTTGGTCAAGGACCTTTTCTAATGCTTACTTTTAATGTTAACACTCTCAGAAAATGAGATAGGGCATTGGCTTTCCCTGCTGACTGATGCCCTTATCCCAGAGCATGAGCCAAGTGTACAACCCTAGTGCCTCTCTGAGACCTTGGCTCCATGGGGCTAAGCCTGGCCCTGGCTCTCCAGCCACACAGGATCAAATTGGGAATCTCTCCTCCATTCTGAATGGAGCCAGTATGAAAGACTGGGTTTTTATTAAAAGCGTCAATCTCAAACCAGAAATTGCCTGAATGCACCAAGACAGCTTTGTTTGTGTTCTGACAGTAGTGGGGATTTTTTGTTGTGGTGACATTTTGGGAAAGAAGAAGTACAAAGCAGAGTTTTTTAGTAAACATTTTCCAGCAAAACAGAACTTCTTTGGGTTTTTTTTTTCTGTTCCATGAAATTTCATTTGGCTGTAGTAGTGTGCTGTAAGATTATGGAATTCTTAATTAAATCAGTGTATTTCTTCAATGAATGAAGTTACTAGTTTTAACTTTTTTCTTCGTAACAATGTTTGTTTAAGAATACAGTTAATATATAACTGAGTCTAGGGGATTATCTTTAGGTCAGAAATACTTTGGAAGAGTTATTGGGACACTGAAAGATGGACAAGACCTCTGGCCGTTAATGACCTGTGAGTAGTAGGTATTTGTTTCATAAGATAACATTTGAGGCTATTTAAAATTTATATGTTTGATGCAGAAGGGCTCTTAAATATTTCTGCTCTTTTAGACTTGCTTACAGTATTGCCATGAAGTAAGTCCTTGTCTCCAGTTTTTATTTTATTTTGAAATACAGGAGCTCAGCTCTGAGCTTTCATGGTTCTCTCTACTTATTACATACTCATTTGAAGTACACTGATGGCCTAAAAGTGTGCAGGCTCAAACGTTTTCCTATTATTCACTGAACATGTAGACTGTATTTTTTATCTTACAGATGCAAAAGCTTATGAGAGCTGCTAGAGAAGGTACCAAAGATGGACTTGAAAAGACAAAAGCAGCTGTGAAGAAGGGTCGTTCCTTCATTCGGACAAAATCTTTCATTTCTCAAGGTATATGCTATTTACAGTGTTTCTCTTTGTTACATTCTCTAGTAATTTCTGAGAAAGAAGATGAATGGCCTAGCAAATTTTGGTACTGGGAGCTGAGAGCTAGATGCAAGAAATCAGATATATATCAAAAATGTATGATATAGTATTCAGTTCAGACAGTATGGTCAGTGCATCTTGAGCAGTTTTTTATGTCTGGGACAAGAACCTGAGTGACCTGAGAAACCTGAGGACCACAAAGAAGGGTCAACTTGAAAACAACAACAAAAAGTCCCACCAAACAGTGTGATCTAGGTACTGGTAGATGGGAGCATGGAAATGATGGTAAGTTACGGTCATGGTGTAGCCCCAGGCAGCAGCCAAGCCCCACACAGCCACTCGCTCACTCCCCCACCACCAAGACTGGGAAGAGAATTAGAAGGGTAAGAGTGAGAACCTTTGGGTGGAGATAAAGACAGTTTAATAGTGAACATAAAAGCCACACACAAGCGAAGAAAGACAAAGAACTAGTGCTTCCCAGGGGCAGGCAGGTGCTTATCCATCTCCAAGAGAGCAAGGCCCCATCACACGCAGCAGTTACTTGGGACACAAATGCCATCACTCCAAACGTCTCCTCCCCTTACTCCTCCTTCCTCCCACTTTATATACTGAGCATGATGTCATATGGTCTGGAATATCCCTTTGGTCAGTCTGGATCACCTGTCCCAGCTGTGTCTCCTCCCAGCCTCCCATGCATCCCCAGCCTCCTCACCAGTGTGGCAGTACAAAAAGCAGAAAAGGCCTGGTCAGCAATAACAAAAATATCTCTATATTATCAACCCTGTGTTGAGCACAAATCCAAAACAAATCCAAGCTCCATACTAGCCACTGTGAAGAAAATTAATTCTACCTTGGCCAAAACCAGCACAGTTACTAAGTCTGTCCAGGTCTCTCCATCAAATAACTCTTGAATGTCAGGAGAATGTGCTGTTAATACATGGTTTTCAGTGGAGGAGTAGTTGACTATTTTAAAAAGCTCATCATTGGCAAGGAATAATGCTTTCTGTGCTTAAGAGTGGATGTAGGGGAAAAGACTGTTCTGCTTAATCAGTTTTTGATGAAAGCTGAATTTTGATTGGGAAAACAGAAAGTGTTGTAAAATCAAAAAGCCGCAGAAGTATTTGTGTTCTTTCTGTAGTTGAGAGCAAGTGACAGTCCTTTGTCATAAGCCTTGGCAGCAGCTGTCCACAGGTAATTTTTTCAAGAGACACGTGGTTAAACTAGTTGCTTTAAATGGTAGTAACTTCAGAGCTTATAAAACTACAATTTTAGGAAGTTAAAACCACAAGGCTGGAACAAGATATTTTTATTGAGAGAGGTAACAAAGTTGCATCCTATCTGTATGGGCCAGGACACATCTTATCCCTCTCATGACCTCTGACTGCATCTCAATTTACTTAATTCACAGATTGAATATAGAAAGGTACTTACACAAAATGAAGTGATCAAAAAATGTATCCTCAACTTCTTGCAGCTGAACAGATGAAAATGATCTGCAGAGCAGTGTTACAGTGGGCCTGGCATTCCTTCTTACATTTCTAGGAGTTAGGTTGCAGACACAGTGTGTCTGTGGATGGCTGAATCTCATAACCACTTTCCAAATCAGCAGGGAGCTAGTGACGAATTTGTTAGCTAAACTCATGAGTTTCTCCCAGCCATCAGATCTGCTTCCCTTATTTCTGTTTTTGTTCTAAGACAGTTTCTCATATTGTTCTTTCTTTATGTCTCGTTTGCTCCTGTCTGCTTGTTTGGCTGGCTGTGTACTGCCACCTATCAGTGCACTTCGGTGGTGCTTTTTCAGTAAAATTTTTACCCACAGAGCAATGCAGAATCCCTCACTCCTTGCTGATGAAAGCAAACATTTTGGTGAATTTGGCTACTTTAGTTCCGCTATGGAAGGGTGTATGAAATTTTCTTAGCTGGATCGTATTATGGGTGTGTTCAGTTTCTTCCCGGGGATCATTTATTTTAAAACTGCTGGCCCTGGAGCTGCGGCGCTTTAACCCGAGTTGTCATGTCCTGCCCTCTGGATAGCCCCATTCTCCTGGCTGAGAGAAGAGAGTAGAGGTCAAGCAAAAGATGCTTAGGCTGTCTCCAGCTGTGGGGTATTAGGGTGCCTTTGAAAGATGTTCTGTATTAGAGTGCCTATTGGTGGTGGTGTTTACGTGATTTCCCAGATGATACAGAAGTGCTGGGAAAGTTCTTTTGTTTGGTAAGTGAAAATTTATAATTGCTGTGTTCGGATGATAGGGTCTTTGCTTTTTTGTGGTGGTTTTTTTTTGGTTTTTTTTTTGGTTTTTTTAATTTTGTTTTTTTTTTTTTTCTTTCAATCCACATGTAGAAGCTGACATTTTGTTTATTTATTTGTAGATCATAGATCGTCATGTCTGGAAGAAGAAGAGCTAAATTTATTTATTGACGTGGACTGTATGCATACAGAAGCAATTATGACTCCTATGCCTGAAGGATTATCACAGCAGCAGGTAGTAAGCTTTGGGAAATATGGTCTTCTGCCTCTTTTTTTTCCCCTTCTGCTCTACATCAATGGCTCTTAGGTGCCTTTTGTCTTCAAACATACTGGTATTGTACTTAAGTGGACATCAAATTCAGAACTGAATAAGTAGTTTTTTGAAAATTGGTGTGTGTGCATATGGTTGGGTCAGTCCTGAATTCATCCAGAGATGCAAAATGCTGGTGTGCATTATAAAATTATCTATAAGAACTATATTGTTTCACTACCTGAACACTTAAACTAGATGTGATGATTTTGAGTGAAAAAAAGAAGAGAGTTAAAGCATTTTTATTGAATCAGAAGACATTGCTCCAGGTGCTCTGGGATTTCCATTTTAAATGTAGAGAATATCCTGTATACCCTTTGAATCTAAAGGTTTTTCTTGGTTAAAAAAAAAATCATCCCCAGTAAAGTTGAGTCTGCAGAGACTGTTCTTTTGCTGTTCTCCACCTCAAACTGTATGGTCACTGTGGAAAATACTTCAAAAAAATACTGAAATCAGCATCAGTTAAGAAATTTTCGCTGAAAATAAATCCCGTGGGTTCATGTTACTGTATTGTTATGACAACTAATAACTATATGAGAGTTTTTAGCTACTTGTGGTGTCAAGTCACGAGTTAGTTGGTCAGTACCTTCAGAAAGTGAGCAAAAAACCAAACTAAGGGGCAGTTGATGAGAGGGCTCTATATTTTTGGAGGTTTTTTTGTTTGTTTTACCTTTTACTTGGATGAGGTTTACTTTTGTCTTGTGTTTAACACAGTGAAGTGCTAATCTTGTAACAATGCAACTACCAAACTGTGTTCCATTACTGTAAGATTTTATTATAATGTGAGATTTCGGCATCGGTTGGAATGCTCTTTCCTTCTTTCCAAATAGGAATTTGAGTTGTGCTGTGGCAGTTTTGTATAAATAAGTTTACCCTCTTTTGCAAAAAAACCCCAGAGTGCTTGTAGTTTGGAACAAACTAGTAATAATTGTGTAAGTCATGACATATATTGCTCATCTGTCCAGGACAAGCTGTCCAAGTGGGCAGAAATGGAGTTAGGAAGGCCAAAGCTCAGCTGGAGCTAGTGAGGTGTGAGGGGCAACAGTGAAGAGTTTCTTCTATGTACATTGGCAACAAAAGGAAGCTGACAAAAACACAATACACTGCTTGGTGGGGCACAGACCTAGTGAGAAAGGGTCAAAGACTGTGCTACCTTTGCCTTAGGTTTTACTGGTGAGGCTTGTCCACGGGACTCAGCCCGTGAGCCCAGAGGCAGGTCTGCTGGGGTGAAGCCTAATCTGCAGCTGGGGAAACCGAGGCCGTTTGAATGTACAGGTATCTGTGGGACCAGATGGGATGGATTTAAGGGTGCTGCGGGTAAGGCCTTTCTCAGTCATCTAAGATCACAGTGATCAGAGGACTGGGAGAAATCCTTATTCTTACCCACAAGAAGGAGAAGTGAGTTTGGCCTCACCTCAGTCCCAACAAAAGTGATGGAGCATATGCTCTTGGGAGCTATGTCTGGGTTCGGTAGGACAGGAGAGTGAGTGGGAAAAATCAGCATAGATGGACCAGAGTCCATTTGTGCCTGACCAGCTTGAGCTGCTTTGAGGTGACTGAGGGAAGAGGTGACTGAGATGACTTTGTGGGCAGAGGGGAGCAAGGCGTGTCACTTACCTCTGCCTTAACAGGGCTTTCAGCTGCCTCCTGAAGTATTCCTGTGCCCCTGTAGGTGAGATACAGTCTGTATGGGTGGACTAAAAGGTGGGTGGAAAACAGGTGAGGACGCCACACTCAGTGAGTCCGTGGTACAAAGTGCAGTGGGTGGTCAGTGTCAGTGCTGTCCCTCAGGAGCAGGCACGGGCGTGTGGCATTGAAGCCTGGAAGAGTAATCTGGATGCCAGCTGCAGTGCGCATCTGGAGGTGATGCCAAACTGGTGGAGTGCAGCAGCTGTGTGGGAGAGGTTGGCTGCTGGTCAGCAGGGCTCTGGTGGGCTGGGATGCACAGAAACACTGGAGCAGCTTGGGGGGCGGGGGGGCAGCACAGCCCTGGCTGTGGGAGGGGATCACAGCCCTGGGCACCCTGGGCCAGGACCCCCTTCCAGCCCAGCTGCCCTGTCACAGCAGAGCTGCTCTGTGGACATGCTAGCTTCAAACAGCAGGTGGCACGATGGTTTCTGTTTAAGTCTTGGTGCCTGCAAGTGCCAGGGCTGGGGCTTGTATCTATTGCAATATAGAAGCCACTATTAAGTATTCATTTTGTGTATTACGGAGCCTGAAATTTTTATTTTTACAGATGTTTATTCTTTTCAGAAGAATGAACTGTGACTAAAAGTAGGATTAGTATTCTTCACGAGAGCAGCTGATCCACTATACCAAATAAGACACTGCTAAATCCATTCTAAACACAGATTAGACACAACTAATTTTACTGTATCTATCTTTAAGCAAAGCCTCAGATAATTTTGAGGTCCTCCTTTGAAATGCCAGTACTTGAAAGAAAATTTTCACATAACGGGCATTTAATAATGCAAAACACAAGTGTGGAGAATTTAAAGGCAGTCATGGTGGAGGAGGCAGGAGGCTGTGGGGTTCTGGAGCAGAAAGAAGCAAGCCTGAGATTTGAGTTTCATGGTCATTTAGGCTAGCTTAAAATAGCAAAATGAGCAGTTTTGCCTTCTCTTGTAGTTATGCAAAGTGGTTTGATCATATCCCTGTGCTGTCTTCTGCCTCATAGTCCCCCTTTTGAAAACTCTGGGATGAGCTGGATTAGGAAATGGATTTGGGTGAAAACAAATCCTTATAGCCAACAAGATATCTAATTGATGGCGAGAAGCTTAAATTCTAAACCAGGTTGGTTCTTCAGTCCTTCCTGTCCTGCCACCCGCACGTGCATACAAAGTGCATTTCAGCTGAGTTACAGAAGCAGAAGGCAGAGAGGGAGGTGTGATAAATAGCCTGTAGTTTGTTAACACGAAATATGGTAGCATTCCTGAAGCTCTTACAACTCTGTCAATGCATATAAATATAGATGAGATGGGGGTTTTCGCTTATGCATGGTAATGCCCAAAAGAGAATGCTGACTTGGATACTTTCTCAGTGGTACAGTTTATATGGCCTTAACTTTAAAAGGCAATTAATATTTGCTTTTTTGCCCTTCATGTTGCTCCTAATAAATTTATAAAACCTATTAAAAAATAAAATTTAGGACTGATTTCTGAAAACTTGTTATCTATTTTGTTGTAGCAAATCACTGAAGTGGTCAACATCATCTTATACCTATGATTGTTTCCATTAATGCCTACATATATACATTTAAGGTGCATAGGATTATAGAATATCTTGATTTGGGATATCACTAGGATCATCAAAGTCCTACTCCTGGCCCTGCACAGAAAAGCCCTAAAAATTGCACCAGGTGCCTGAGAGCATTGTTAAATGCCAAAGTCAAAACACAAGTTTCAAAAGTAAAGCTTGGACTTAGAACAGTCAGAAAAAAATTACAGATATCCATACAATAATTGTTGTGTTTTTTAAAATAAGTAGTTTTAGAGTAGTAGTAAATTTAATTACTTTTGAAGAGGTACAGTATTATTTTATTGCAGTTCCAGTATTGAAATTGCTTTGTATTTCTTTTGTTTTATTAATGTGAGAATTTTATCATCACCATTTCCAGCTATGATGAATGTGTTACCTGATTAGAACTTTGGAAAAACTTTGTTGTTTCAACAGGTTGTGAGAAGGTATATTTTGGGCTCTGTAGTTGATAGTGAGAAGAATTACGTGGATGCTCTCAAAAGAATCCTGGAGGTACCTTAATATCTTTTGCATATTTTAATTTTGAATATTTGAAAAAGAATCATTAAAGATCATTAAAGAATCTGTCTTATGACTCACGCAGATTTTGCTACAGATGTTTCATGCCAAATGTTCAGTGATTTTGTGTATGTGTACTGTTGCATAAGTTGGTTTTTCTGCTTAGAGAAGTCCATTTTTCTGTTTGTTTAAATAAATTTGTTTTTTTTTCCCCCACAGCAATATGAGAAGCCCCTTTCAGATATGGAACCAAAATTACTGAGTGAAAGAAAACTTAAAATGGTCTTTTATCGAATTAAGGAAATTCTTCAGTGCCATTCAATGTTTCAGATTGCACTGGCGAGTCGTGTATCTGAGTGGGACTCTGTTGAAATGATCGGTGATGTCTTTGTTGCTTCAGTAAGCAAACGTGTCAGAACAGATAATCTGTTTTTATTTTAGTCTTGTTTTTCCATCTCCATGTCTTTCTAACTTCGCTGCTTTATTGCCATATTCTCCAATGCCTGTGGCAACTGTCAGAGTATGCATGTACTATCCTGATAAGGAAACTGACACCAACACGTCTTCAGCTCGGTTAGCAGATGTGAAAGGATTGTGAGCAAAGTTTTCAGGCTTTGATTAATCTTTCAGACATTTAAGTGAACAGTTTATTTTTATGAGAAATTAGAGATTCACAAACCCACCAAAATTAAAGTGAGATCGAGGCTCAACATCCCTTAAAAAATGGGTAGTCATACCTAGTAATTTGCAAGTAGAAAGAAGCTACATTAGGCAATGGCCTGAATTCTTAAGTTTGAACTGAGGTGGGGCACTGATAAAGAGTATTTGTAAAACACTATCCCATGATTAATGGAAGTCATTCAGTAAAGGACAGAATTAGCTACTGCTTTAAATTAGAGAAAACAAGAAGTGGCCTTGGTTAATAAACATTTTTCACCACGAAAAATGTGGCTGAAAAAGGCTGCCTGCCTTCTGGCTCGAGTGCTTTGTTTTGTTGCCACCCAGGTGCTGGAAATCACCACCTTTTCATGCCTGCTGTAAGAGAGCTGGGATCTGATCACAGTTCACACAAAGTGAAATAGTTACTAAAGATTTGTTGTTTAAAGCAAACCTGTCTTGCTTTGACTGAAGCAAGTTAGGTAGTCTTAATGAGACCAGCTCTGCAAAAGAGAGGGATAAAATTACCAAGAAGGCAATGGGCAGTGATCCTACCGTTCCCATGACTGTTTGCAGGCCACACAATCTGTCTGCTTTTTTGGTGAGTCCTTAATAGCTGAAGTCAGGGTGTGAAGGCCCTGGGACTTGGCTGATTCACTTAATCTGGAAGACAGGCAGTGAGATGATCAGGGGATCTCAGCTGCCACTTTGAATCTCAGTGGATGCCCTTTGCTTGCCCGTAGTCCTCAGGTTCTGCCCTAGTGTTCTAGCCAAGATGAAGCAAATTCTGTAAATACATTTCTTGTAATTCACAGCTGTTATATCTTTCTGTTTCCAATCTATCTTCTGCAGAAAGATTATTTTGTGTCTTACCAGTATTTCTGTGTATCCAGCACTATGCCAAGCAAAGCCCTTAGTTCTGAGCAAGGCGAGTCCCTAACAGCCAGAGGTCTATATAGCTGTGCTGGCAGAGGTCTTTTGTATTTATAGTTAAGATTTGCCCTTTTTTCTTTCCAGTTTTCTAAATCTATGGTATTGGATGCGTACAGTGAATATGTAAACAACTTCAGTACAGCAGTTGGGATTCTCAAGAAATCCTGTGCCACCAAACCTGCCTTTTTAGACTTCTTAAAGGTGAGTTCATTCAATCTTAAGACAGCTGTGCATATGGTGTAAATAAGAAAGTATGAGTTATAAGTTGAGAGGAAATTTGACTGCTGATACTGTATATTGTCATGTTGTTTTTATGTACTTAAGGTCTGTTTTATGGGTTTGGCACAAAAAGACCCCAGAGAATTCTCTTTCAGTACTGTATTTTGTGCATAATAACATGTTGCTAGGTCTGAGGTGTATTTTGAAGTGTGCAGTAGTTTTATTGTTGTTCCAATCAGTTTATTGGTGTTTGAATTACTTTATTTGGCTAAACATTAGGATTCTTCCATATCAGGTGAGCTTCAAATAGTAGTTCACCGTATGAAGCCACTTTTTAATTTGGAATTTATTTTAATTCTAATTTGTTTATTGTATTGTGAAAAGTAGTGTAGCTGGATTTCCATTCCACAACAATTTCCCTGTATGTTGAAGGTGGTGTTTCTGGCTTGGGGTTGAAGTTGGTGATTTTTTCGCAGAATGCATACTTCCCTGTTGCATATGATGCTTGTGATGATGTGTATGGAGAGCCTGGCACATGCAGTAGAAGTGCTGTGAATCCCTAGGGTTGACACCTTACAGAGGGTACACAGAATCCTTTGCAAGGCTTTTGGGCTGTGACATTGCTGAGACTCTGGAAGCTCAGCTTGTCTCGTTCCTCAAACATCCTGGATTGAGCTGTGCTTCTCAGAGCTGTCATCTTGTCAGGTCTGTTACAGTGGTCCACAAAACACTAAAACTGTGTGCCTAGTGCAACTCTTAGGTTGTTAGAGAACGGTGGTAGGAGTTTGTTTTCAGATCTTAAAATTAACTAACAACTATTTGGAGTGTGGGCAGCTCTATGCAGGATCATACTGTGGAAAGCCTTAAGCACCATAAAGATCAGACTCTCTAGTGAGTGTGTAGTCACATCACACTTCTACTGTTAAAAGCATGTTTTTCCAGTAGACACATAATCCACAGCTCTCATCACTGTTTGTCAGTGCCATACTGGTTCTGCTTGCAGAACCACAGCCTAACTCTGATGACAGATGACACTTCTTTACCTTTCCTTTTTTTTTTGCCCACCAGCAATGAAGATCAGAATCTTCACTACTGCTGTTTGGAAAAAAAGTAGATGTTTGTGGAGATAACTATGGAAATAAATTGTTGTGAAGCTGATAGCTGTAGCTGTAAATAGCAATTTAGGCACAACACCAGTTTAATATTGTTTAGATTTGCCTGGTTTTTAATATTGAGTATTTCCTCTAACCTTCCTATTTCTGGCTATTTCTAGCTTTTTTGCACTTGCAAAAGAAATCTGTCTGGTTTTATCTGCCATTCCTAGTAACTGAAATAATGGATTCTAACATTTTTCTTTCCAAATATAAATCAACAATTATTCCTTAGTTTCTTCTAATAAAGAAGATCACAATCTCTGTTTGCATAGCACTGAGATTACGATGTTTTTCTTAGATTTCCTCTTAAAAACCCATAGGTAGGTTTTTAGATTTATAGATGCTGCATTCCTGGTGTTGGCTTTAACCCAGCTGTATTTATTTAAGGAGGATATTTCAGTTCAGTGACAGGCCATCATTTTAATAGTGATGGGTTTTTTTAAAAGATATAATATTTTTAAATTAAATCTTGATAGTAAGTGGAATCTTTACAGTCTTCCTATTATAATTAATGTAAGCAATATAGAAGAACTTTTAGGAAATGTTTTCCTTTCGTTCTGTAACTGGTGGAAATGTGCTCATGGTAGTAAATGTGCCTTTCTTGCATTGCAGCAGTGTCAGGAGTCAAGCCCTGATCGCATTACACTGTATGGTTTAATGATGAAACCTATCCAGCGTTTTCCGCAGTTCATTCTACTATTGCAGGTAAATAATGTTTACCAAAGGCAGGTTCCTGTTGCATTCTTGGGTGGTTTACCTTTGGGATTACATGGTATCTGTCTTCTGCTAGAGGAGCATGCTACAGTGGAAGTGACCACTAGATCATGGGGAAATAAAGAAAAAATTTCAGTGCATTAAACATGCTGATCTCATAGTCTGATTGCAGAGATGGGCAGTAAGGGCACTGCAGGAAAATCTTAAACTGGATTTACTATGGATTACTTGCTAAGTAAGAAATAGCTTATAAATCTTTTTCTAGTAAAGGGGTAGTTCAAATATGCTACTTGTTTATATGTGTTTGTTAGCTAGTAACACTTCAAAACATGACTAGAAACGTAGTGCCATTACTTTCCATTTAAGAAAAACCAAGACAATTAAATTCATGCCTTGGTTAGTTTAGAGTATATGTAAGGTGCAGAACAGGGCACTCTGACTACTTGGCTCACAGGACCTGCTATAGTATGTTGCAGCTTCCTTCTGACCTGCAGCGTCTTGTTTCTCTTCCCATGGAAACTGTGGATTTGACAGGGAGTCCTTGGGTCTCACTGATGCCTTGGAGTGGCTACCTAGAACAGAGGCTGGACAAGATTAAGAGAATAAAAGTGGGTATTTTTATTAAAGGCCTTCAATAGGTACACCTTGGGCAGTCAAAAGCCTCCGAGAGGGACTACACCCAAGATGAATGACGGTCACAAGTTTTTCACACAATTATAAATTTGGTACGTTTATATATCAGGGGTTAATCCTCCAATTACAGCTTCAGGTAATGAAGACATATACCCCCAGTTTGCTCCCCCTCACTTTTGTTTATACTTTTCGGGGCCTGAAACAGTAAGGGGTCCTTGAGTTTCAGCCCTAGAGAGGAATTGTTTTGTCTGAATACAATGTGGAGACAGTAGCTAACACTTTATATGGAGTTTAGAGTTATACACCAAAGAATTGCAGTATTACAAATATATGAAAAATATAAAAGCTAAAATCCTAAGGCATCATCATCTCAACAGGCAGTCAAGCTGCAGGAAGAGCACAGTTCTTCAGTATAGACCTGGTCCAGACAAATTTACTCTGTACCTCCTTCCACACCACAGCAAGTCTACCCCAGTAAGCACCACGTGTTAGCTGTGTTTGAAGGTGCTACAGTGGAGGACAACTTTGGGATGCAGGTCTGGGAATAACTGTGGGTAAAGGAGCAGAGGTGGTCATGGGGGAAGCGTGTGGGTTGGAAGCCATGGTGAGAGTTTTTGAAGTAGCAGGAATGATAAAGTTTATTGTGGCAGGAAGACAGAGTGAATATTTAGGAATTTTAAGTGCTCTGGGAATGGAGACAAAGTATAATTCAAACTGTTCGTATGGTATGCCTACAAAAGAGAAAGACTTCGAGGAGCTGTTGTGACCTTAATGAAGTAATGTCTCCCTACTTTAGGAGGAGTATGCTGTCTGTATTTTAATGAGGAATAATAACAGTAATAAAGATAATACAATATTATTATGACAGTAAATATCAGAAAAATTTCATTTTAAATCATTGTTTACAGACACATACATATTATAGTATAATACTGATTGCCAGATTGTTTAATATTACGTCCTGTCTCTGTAATTTTGTTCTTTAAATAAGCTGTATGTGATCCCATTCAGTATATATTTAAAGAATTACTAAGGTACTCAGGAAGGTAAGCAATGTGCTGTCTGAATATTCATTAGGTGTTTATTGGTCTTATTCTTTAGTAGTACTCAAGTAAAGAATATAGTTGTAACTGTACGTCCTGTAATCTTTGGAACCTGAGTTTGAAAATAAATCTGATTTTTGTTTTGTTTTATAATTACCCTTCAGGACATGTTAAAGAACACTAATAAAGGACATCCTGACAGATTACCTCTGCAGATGGCTCTTACAGAACTCGAGACACTGGCAGAGAAGTTAAATGAAAGGAAAAGGGATGCAGATCAGCGCTGTGAAATAAAACAAATAGCAAAAGCAATGAATGAACGTTACCTGAACAAGGTAAGGAAAGTAGGAGAGTATAATGGAAATGGAAGAGTCAGTTTCTGGGCCGTGAGCAGTCTCTACAACAGACACCAAAGAGACACCTGTGTTGTTTTTTTTCTGTAGAGCTCAGCCACATGAGGTCATTCTAATGGTAACTGTGAGATGTGACCTACCTCCGAGAGTGAATAGGCTTACCAGTTAAACCACTGTGTGCTGGAATGGGCGGCACACTGAACTGGCCTCAGCAGTATTGGTGTTCTGTGGCAGTGTAGGAAATAATAATATATAGTAAAGTCTCATGCACATTTTCTACGTGGAAAAATTCAACTTTTAATTTATCCTAGAAGTGAGGAATTATTCCTGTGTAAAGAAAGGGACCACGTCCTTATACAGCAGAGCTTCCAACTGTGAAGCATTTCAAGATGTGCTATTGAATGGGTCCAACATCTTCCTTGTTTTAAGGAAAATCCCAATCTATTTCATTCATGTATTTTCATCGTGCAATAGAAACATCTGAAAAGAACTGTAGAAGACATTCAGTAAGATGGAAGGAACACTATTTTTTATTTGAGTTTGTTAGTAGCTATCTGTACTGTGGATATATGTATGCTTGTTTTATTTGTATCATAAATGATTCCTTCTTTCCCGTAAGTGAGGTGTAAATGCTTCAATTACTGCTTTTGTGAAGTTACAGGTTATTATTCTGTGGACTCTTTCTGAAATAAAGTAATGGGGATGTGCTGAAGGAATGGGGGTTTTTTTGGTGATGCATAAAAGCATAGCTTTTAGGAAAGCAATAGTCAACCAGAAGTGCTTGTTTTAAGCTATTTACCAGAAATGGAATACTGAATTTATTGTCATACTGGAACAGTATTTCCATTGTAAGTGCATTAGAAGATGGATTCAGACATTTTCCTTTCTTTTCTAGTTGTCATAATCCTGCTTCTTGAAGCAGCTACTAATCATCTGCAAATAGTTCCAAGACAGAATGCGCTTTTGAAGAGGTGGCCTAGGTTATATATACATGGGTAGTCACTCCAAATCTCACAGGGTCCTGCAGGCCTTGTGTGTTAATATCACAGAATCAGCTGAGTTGGGGGGGACCCACACAGATCATAGAATCCAACTCCTGTCTCTGCGCTGGACCATCCCCGAGAGTCACACCAAGTGCCTGAGAATATTGTCCAAATGCTTCTTGAACTATGTCAGGGACTTTGACCACTACCCTGGGGAGCCTGTTCCAGTGCCCAGCCACACTCTGGGTGAAGAACCCTCCCTTCCCTTCATGAGGAAGGTGTAGACTGCAGTGAGGTCTCCCCTCAGTCTTCTCCAGACTGAACAGACCAAGTGACCTCGGTCACTCCTCATACAGTTTCCTCTCAAGGCCCTTCACCATCCTTGAGGCCCTCCTTTGAGAGGCCCTACTCTCTAATAGCTTAATATCTTTCTTGCATTGTGGCACCCAAAACTGCACACAATATTCAGGTGAAGCCAGTGCAGAGCAGAGCGGGACAACCCCCTCGCTTGCCTGGGTGGCGATGCTGTGCCTGATGCACTCCAGGACATGGCTGGCCTTCCTGGGTCTGTATATTTGCATATAGTTTTGGAACAATGCCAGCCAGGGTGAAATAGGTGGTGAAGGAGGTGGCTGATTAGAAAATTAGTGAGTTAGGGACCATTTTATTCTGTTGGACACTATGGAGGTGTGTTTGACATGTAAGGGATTAGTTCACGCTTGCACACAGTGCTGATCCTCAGCCCTTGAAGGCAGATGTCAGGAGCAATTTACATGCTGTGAATCTCTTGGACATGTCATCTTCTCCACAGTCTGTGGCACCCTGCCAGCTGCACTCCTCAGCTGTGTGAGCCCAGGGGGACAGAGCAGGCTGAGCACACTTCCTCCTCACACTCTGGCCTCCCACTTTGGGCAGCTGGAATCGTGTAGGTCTTCAGTGCACTATGAAAGAAGGGACAAGGGAAGGAAATCACAGAAATTGTGGAAGGTATAATTTTTTTTGCCAAGAAACCTTTATCGGTGTGGAAGATTCCCAGAGCAAGCATGGTCTGCATTAAGATGCAAAGCACTTTAAGTCCACATTGATGACAGCAGAAGTTACTCTTTCTCTGAATGAAAAGCAGATTAATAAAGAGATCTAATTCTCTTGGCAAATTCACCTGCAATTACTTGTGCTAGGATGACAAGTAATTGTTTTTGTTTTTTATGTGCCGGATGTTGGATGTATGGTGTATAATATGTAATGCTGATTGTTTTCAAAATCCAGCTACTCAGCAGCGGAAACAGATACCTCATACGGACTGATGATATGGTTGAGACAGTTTATAATGACAAAGGAGAAATTATCAAAACCAAAGAAAGGCGACTTTTCATGTTAAATGATGTGCTGATGTGTGCAACAGTAAATATTCGGTAAGATTTAATTTATGTTTTTTAGATGATCAGTTCAACTTCAGCTGGAAAAAAATGACACTTATTGAATTGGTTTTGTATTGTTGTATCTACTGTGGCTAATGGTTTCTAAGAGTAGTCATAATAAATGGATAACTAGCTTTGTTATAGTCCTCTAAATTGCTGGCTGATATTTGGAGGTTCTAGAGTAAATTCGTAAGAAAATTATGTTAGTTGGGGATTACAGGTAGAAATGCTCTGTAATGTCTAGTTAATTGCTGTGTATTAGTGCTTAGTGGAATACAGGCATGCCACGGTAAGATTTTTCCTCTTCTTCCTTAAATTCAGACTGTAACACACACAGATTTGTAACTTGACACAATTTGTAAATTAAATCCCACCCTCTGCAAAACAAACAAACAACCCTCAACAAACAAACAAACAAAACCAAACCCGGAAAGTTAATGCAGGTTGCCAGAACAAACCTGGAACTTGCTAACAAAGTTCCAGATGGGGAAGGATTGTTATCTCTGAGACCAAACACTGAAGGATTAAAGGTGAAATGCTTTGAAAAAAGCATTTTTTCATAGTTCCTTCGGTGCTTTTGTTGGCTGTGATTGTTACTGTTACTAAATGTCTATGTATGCTGAGGTTGTGTTCACATTCACATGTTTTTTGTATCATAAATTGTTTTAAGTGATGGTACGTTCTGACAAAGAAAATGTGGATCATTAAAATCTTCCAAGAACAGCTTTTCTTAAGCATAATATGAGTTGATATCTTAATTCATCACTGAAGTATGAATCCTGTACATATATTTCTAAATGTGTGATTGCTTGGTCTCATGTTAGTGAGTGACAGGTGCCATGTAATAACTACACATCAGAAAATGAACAAGCTCATGTAAATTATCCTGTGATCCTTGCCTTTACAAATTCCTTAGTTCCTTAGTAACACTTGGATATTGTTTTTAACTATTCATATTTTATCTTCTTTCATACTAGTAAAGTCTTGGATTTTCTGTATTTGTACTTGAAGCAGCAAAGTGCAGTCTGTTTTTGTTTTCCATGTGAAAAGTTCATGGTCATGCCAAGTCTCTGACCCTCTGAGGGTCATGTCCTCTGTAAAAATATGAATCTTTTGCAAGCCATAGAAAATTCATCTGGAACTAGTGGTGCCTAGGCACCTGGGATGTTTGAGTGTTCCTGGTTTGCAAAAAATAGATATTTTTACAGAAAACATGACTCAGGTCTTTCTTTGCATACAGTCTAGATGACCAGTGTGAGCTGGTGGTCTGACTCTGAAGTAACAGCTGTTGGATGGGGTGGATGCTATCCCTAGTGACTGAAAAACTGGGTCCTGCCTTGTTTTTTTGTTTCTTCTGAGCTAGGTCAAGAATTTATAAATATTTACTTAAGTTGTGGCAGTTGTGTTCTTTGTTCATACTTGCTTTTTCATTGAAACAAAAGTCTGTGTTGCAACTAGGGCGCTGACTAGCTGAACTTCAGACTTTAGTTACTGTTCTCAATAAATGCATTTGCTGATTTCTTTCAAGCATTTGACTTCCGGATTTCAGTCATGTTTTCCGTGAAGTAAATCTTTTTTGTTCACTTTAACATCTCTTTTGTCCTTTATAATAAATGTTTGTTACGTGTGCTTGGATGGGAATAAGGGAATGAAGGAAACAAAGGAAAATTAGTATTAATGTAATTTCTATGCCTAATGAGCTTCCTCAGTGTGCTCTTTCCTCTGAAATGCCTGTTGTGATACGCACTTCTTAAGCAGCAGCTCATGCAGGATTACTCTTGGAAGCCGCAGTAATTGTAGAGGTCTGCTGTATGGAACAGTCTGGGCTGTGAGGCTTGGCAGAAATGTTGGCTTGTCAGTTCTTCAGAGGTTATGCTGTCCTTCCTGCAGCCAGCAGTCATTCGAAGGTCTCATCATCTATACTTCCCTAAACACAGCAGTTAAGTGTTTCAAAAAGAAGTGTTTCAAAAAAATAAGTAAAATGTGGAGCCAAAGTATAATCCCAAACACTAGTATTAACATTTCAGAATGCACATTGATCATAAAAGCTGGTCATTTATGTTTTGCTATAGAAATGTAAGGACTGTTGTTGGCAGTCCTGTGGTGTTTGTAGACAAGATTATCTGCACCTGCATGGCTGCTCTTTGCATGCCAGGAAAATTCAGTCATAAAAGTCAGCCTGATGCACGTATTTCTTTCAAGTTGTGCACTGTACTCTAGCTGATAAACAGCAGATTTTAGAAGCTAAAATAATAAATAGTATGCCATGAAACACAGTTGCTTGTTGCGGTAATAATTTGTGCATCTTCCAGCTCTTCCTATGAAAGCAGTGGCACCGTGACAGCTGGCCAGAGGTATTTATTGAAGTGGAGCGTACCGCTGGGACAAGTGGACGTCATAGAGTATGGCAGCAGTGAGGGCCAAGGAGAGAACTGCAGGTTCCCACCCCAGCACTCTGCTGAAAATGTCATCATTAACTCTAAGCCAAGTAAGTGACAGGAGTTACTGAGTTTTACAGACTACTTTGTTAAAATCCATATTTGAAATTCAATGGGCTACTGAATGCAAAGGAAAGCAGTTTGTCCATGAAGATTTCTGTAACATGAAGAGTAGTACAGCCTCTTTCTTTGGAGACTGAGAATGCGTGAAGTGACAGCCAGGCTCCTGCGTTGCAACATGAATTACTTGTATTTGTCGTAGTTTAGAATTCTATGCGTGAACGAGTAGAGAGTTCTAAAGCATGAGAGTGTGCAGACATGCAAGAAGGTGGGTTTGGTGTGGTGCGCCAGCGGTCCCACGGTAGCTGGTTCTGCCTATGCTCCTCATCCCATAGCTAAAGCAAAGAAGTTTCTCTCAATAAAGATGACCAAGCCACCCTGTTGGTGTGATTAAGAGTCTGGACACAAGTGGTTACTGTGACAGAGTAGAATTTACTCACTTCTCTCAAGTCCATGGTATCTTGCCCTTCAAACTAGTGCTTCAGAAAAAAACCTTATTGACTGTTTTTGAAACGATATGCTAATAGGTAATTTCCTCCTAGCCTCTCTCCAAAAATGACCTCAAGCTCTGAAGTTTGCAAATTCTTCTGTGCTAGTTAATCTCCCCTACAAGTCTGCCAACTGCCCTCAAGAGAAGTATGAATTTTAAGACTTTACTTGTTAGCTAGACTTTCATATATAAGGAGTTATTTTTACATCCTGTTTTTTTCCTAAATATTGTAATATTAAATGCATTTAATATCTCTAGATTGTAATTTGATTCCTATTCATGGATTATAATTCACGTGGATTTCAGTGCTAGCTCTAGGCATTATTTCACACTACATTTATTTAATATTGCACCCTTGGCTTCATTAATTTTCCCACAGTTGTGCTATAAGGAGGCATAAATGCTACACCATCGGAGTGTAGCATTTAATACTCCCTGTATTCTTCAGGATAGTTCTTGTCAGGTCTTTTTGCTCCTCCCTTTGTAAATAGCTACAGGAAAATTTATGGGCACTTATGCCTTTATTTCAAGGATGACTTAATTCTTGTAACTCATTTTAAGTATTAATGGACTACTTAGAGAATGAGATTAAAGCCTTTATCTTATAATTTACCAACTGCTGTATGCATACCCCTGAGAGGACTATAAAAAGAAGTGTATTTCTTAGAATTGGAGGTCCATTTTGTACGTGAGTGTGGGAGGAACAGATTGTTGAATATTCCTACTATGATTTTGTGCAGCAGTTTCACAGCTGATAAGACCAAATCCTTGCATGTCAGGAAGGTCAGATGGGGAAGAAAAGCATGAGGGAAGAAACAAAAACTCCTGACCAAACAGTCCTGTAGAACTTACTTGAACCTCTTGGATTTCGAGGTTTTTCAGCTTCATCATATTTGGTGACAATATTACACACACAAAAAAAAAATTACTTTGTACATCAATTGTAAATCAACCTTCAGGTTAAACTCAGTAGGTAAAATGTGAGCTGAACTAATTTTTCTCTTGGTAAGCTCTGTTACGTTAATTCAGTCTTCTAATAAAAAGGATCAAAAGATAAGAAATAAAAATAATTTGAAGGATACTGGGTATAGTGAAAAAATCCTCCCTCAGGCTTAATGAAACTTTTCTGCCAAATGATCCAACTAAATTGAATATAAACAATCATGAAAGGAGAACAGCATAGCCTTGCTTTTTGCACATACTACTGTATTTGCACTAGCTGTTACTCTGAATGCAGAATTGTTTGAACTGGCCTTTATAGACAAGTTTGAATACACACCTAATTGTGTTAGTTATTCTGTAGAGTTGTCTCCTTAGTTCCAGTTTAAGTTGGCTGCTAAAGATTACAGAAGCTCGGAAAGTACAGCCTTCCTGCAGAGGGAAAGACTGGTAAGACTGTGTACTGGTTCAGTGTTGCTTTTTATTTGCACCTACCAAGTTTCTGCATTTTATAGTTGATGATATGATCTTTAATATAGTAGTATCACATCATTGGTGAGACAACTGGGTGTTTACCACAAGTTGCAAAGTGCTAACAGAGAAATACCATCAACTCTGCTTGAAACTTTGTATCTTTGCAGTCATCATAAAATTATGTCTCCCTCTGTTTTCAAAGTATACCATGAAATCCCAATGGCCTCGTAGTATGTGGTTTTAATAAATTCCAGTGATCAAGAACAGTTTGGGATGCTGCAGGCAAAATCCTGAGACATAAAACCATTTCTCAGACCCGATTTTCAGCTTACATATCCAGTTTGTGGGTACTGAAGAGATACAGAATAATAGTGATTCTGTGTAAAATCATTAAGTAGTAGAGGGATTACCTCTTGCATTTCTGGAAGACTAAGAAAAGTTGGTTTATATCTGCCACATGCCAGGTTGAGTACTTGACTCCTGTAAGGTTGGTATTCTGACATTGCTGCTGTGATTAGCAAGGATTCTTGATGGATTCAGGTTGTGTTCTTGCAAGGATTACTGGTTATTAGCTACATTTCCCTTATCATGGCACTTTTTTCTCCACTAAAACCTTTTCTGTGAGGAGGTAGTTGTCACAATTGTATCTTGCTGTTTATAATTGACTAAATGCAATTGGTGCTTCCAGTTTTCTATGATGTTGCAAAAAAAAAAGCAGTATAGTTTAAAGATGCAAACTTTACTTTGAGTACTGAATTAATAGCTGAATTTGAATTAATCTTATACAGTCTGTAACATGCAACTGAAAGGTTGAAGGGTTTTATGAGTATGTATGAATCAAAGGCATGCTTTAGTACTCTTCTAAGATGAAAAGCAAGGGCTATGTGAACTTGGTTTTCACTTGGCAAAATCATCAGTGGGCAGTTTTCTACCCCACTGAGCTATGTATAGCAGTCTTTTGTCTCTGAATTCTACAGAAGAACATGTTTAGGAGGTGCTTTTTTGTTTTAAGCCATTTGTATTTTGGTAGGAGAAACTGTGTGGCCTGAGGGTGTGTGGGGGAAAGCAGAAAAATTTTCCTTGAGTATATTCTGCTATACTGCCCCATTCTTGATGTGCTCTTGCCTTGTTCCTGTTCTCCCCTAGACCAACAGTAGACTGAATTCTCTTAGTTATGAACATGAAGAAGGATTGAAGTCTCAGCTGTTTGACAGAGTCCTTTATTTGTACGATTCTAGTAGTGTTTCCTAGTGGAGTGCAATTACAACTTGTGTTTGCTTCCTGCAGTAATAACCAGTAAACATTTCCAGTTCTGAGTCTTCAGGAAAAAACAGCATTTCTCTTGGCAAATTAGTCAAAGTCCTGTTTCATGTATTAAAGTTAGTCTTGCTTAAAAGTCTGTATGACTCTCTGCCATCCCAGACGGACAGTTTTTGTGGAAGCAGTTATTCAATTACGTGTGCCAAAAGCGTGATGTGTTAATTTTCTTCTGTAGAACCATTGGCAGAAAGATGCGAAATAGTTTTTTCCCTGGTAAATCCATGTGTTGTTTCTGGTAGGCTGTTGCTGTTCTCTTTATCCCAGTTAGTCCATGTGCAGAAGCCATTCATAGGGAGGAAAAGTTGAATTAATATAGGAACAGGGGAGTATTTTCAGTGTGAACAGAAAGTTGTATATTCTTGGTTTTGATTTACTTGTGTAAGAAACTTGTGTGCCTGTATAAGAAATTCACCTCCCTTACCTGGCCAATGATGCTGTGCCTGATGCTCCCCAGGACACGGTTGGCCCTCCTGGCTGCCAGGGTAGTGCTGACCCATACTCAACTTGCCATTGACGAGGATCCCCAGATCTCTTTCTGTGTGGCTGCTCGCCAGTGTCTGTGCTCAGTCTGTCTGTACATCCAGGGATGCCCTGCCCCAGAAGCAGAATCCAGCGCTTGCCCTTGTTAAACTTCCTATGATTGGTGATGGCCCAGCCCTGGAATTTGTCAAGGTTTCTCTGCAGGGTCTCTTCGCCTTTGAGGAAGTTGACAGCTCCTCCCAGTTTAGTAGCATTGGCAAAGTTACTTAGTATTCCTTGGAGTCGTTTATGAAGACATTGAAGAGAAGCAAGCCTAAAATGGAGCCCTGGGAAACCCCACTAGTGACAGGTCACCAGTCTGATGTCAGTTACCTTATTCACTGTAAATAACCCTTTGTGCCTGACCTGTGAGCCAGTTTCTCATCCATCACATGATGTGTTTATCCAGCTGTGTGCTGGACATTTTGTCCAGAAGGATCCTGTGAGACGCCTCGGATCAATAGCTTTACTGAAATCCACAGTTTAAATCAGCTGGCTTCCCCATATCAACTACCTGGGTTACTTTGTCATAAAAGGAAATTAAGTTTCTTAAACAGGACTTTAACTTCATGAACTTGTTCTGGCTGGTACCAATGACTGTGTTGTCTTTTAGGTGTTTTTCACTAGCTCCAGAATAACCGTTTTAACTTTACCAGACACTGAAGTGAGACTGACAGGCATGTAGTTACCACAGTCATCCTTCTTGCTTTGAGACAATGTTTGCCAGCTTTCAGTTGACTGGGACCTCTTCAGATTCCCAGTTGGATTGACTATGTGGAAAGAGGGCATCAAGAAAGTTAAATGCTACCTGTACGTTTACGATAAAAAAGAGGATGAGTGAAAGCACAGTGAATACAACTTGTTTTTAATATGTCATATTGATGTGAAATATTATAAATACACTTTCCAAAAATATAAAAAGTATAGTCAAGGGCAAATTTGTAACTTCTTACCAAAATATTTAGTATTTCCTCTCTAGAAGAATCAGAAGTCAACCTTCCCTTGCAAGTCATCCATGTGTACATAAAGTCACTTTGAATATGTGTATTTCACTGCCTTTCAAATGGGAATATAGGAACAAAAGTCAAATATACTGGCCAGAGTTTCAGTTTCTCAGACTTCTGGCATGTTATGAGCTCGCAGCACTTTATGCAAACTGTTGATGAGTTGTGAATTGTGGTTTGTGCTGAGGTAAATGCCAGTTTGGTGCCTCAGCAACCACCCCCAGTTGCCTGTTCGTGGGTCCTCAAGAATGAAAAGGGTGAGTGAGAAGTTTTTCACAGCGCTTTTATTTCAGAAGACCTGACTAGAGAGACTCTGTAGAACCAAAGGGAGAGGGCTAAGCATCCTGCCATGTCTGGGTGGGAAACCAGTGCCTGTCAGCAGTGTTCTGATCTGATCAGCCTGATTAGGAGACGTAGACAGCATAGACAGTTACTTAAGCAAAGAAACATTAATTTGAGCCGAATATCCAAAGGCTGAAAGGGAAAATGAGCCAGACCCATCTGTACTATGTATCCATGCAATGATGAACATTGCAGAAAACAGTGAAGTCAAAAATCAGGTTAGTATGCTTATGGCTGCATTGTGGTGTTATTTTTTTCTTTTAAAGGTTTACAGTTTGTAACTGAGAGCAAAGCTCAGCACTGCTAAACCATGGCTGCTCCCCTTTCTTATTCAGATTTCCAGGCATATATTTGTACTCTGTTTCCACTTGATTGTGTTCTTGATGTCTGTGGGGTTTGTTTACTGTCAAATATAGTAGTGACACGATGCTGAAGTGCAGAAATTATTCCTTTCTTCCAAGATTCGTTTTGCTTGATGCAGTCTCTTTGTGTAGGCCTCTGGGTGTTGCCAGGGAAACAGGGAGGGATGTTTGATGGGCTACAGTGTGCACTTGTTTCTGTCAACATCTTGCTCAGTGGAACAGCAGCTCTTCTCAAAAATAGAGATAGTGCTGCTGTGACAGCCATTGCCATTAAAACTGGTTTTTTTGCAGGTTTGTCTAATGAGAGATACAGAATTGGGGAAGAAAAAAAAGTCGGCTTTTTGATCCCTCTAAGGCACAGCAATAGTAATACAATGTCCAGAGTAAGCAAAACTGATATTAAGTGACATATCAACTCCAGCACTGGTGATAAGATTTTAGAAAGAATGATGTAGCATGACTTGCTTATTGAACTAGCTTTCATCTGTGTGAAATATATAAAGATTAATAATGTCTTTATTTTAAAGTTATTGAAGACAATACTGTGCACTAAAGATGTAATATATTCATAAGTATATATGAATATATATTCACTGATATATGCGAACAAAAGACCAAAGATTTTAAATAAATCTAGTGCCAAAAAGCCTGTTCATCTGAGCAAATGGGGTGACATTAAATAGTTCTCTTTTTAAAGCGGATATAAGTTTCTATCTAGTGGGTTAGGCAAGGATAAATTTAGGTGTTACATGCTTGTCTCACCCACACAGGATGAGATTCTTCTCTTTGTCTTTTGTATTTTTTATAGTGGTTATAGGATTTGTCATCCACTTCCTATAAACCTTGTTCTGTGGTCTCATCCGCATCATGATGCAGAGTAGTAAAATTAATAGAAACCCAGCTGGTGTGTATGAAAGAGGGCGGTGAGCTCCTCACAGTGCCATGAGTTTTCCACATGAGTTGTTATATGGAGCTTGTTGGAGTTGTTATAGGAGTTGTTATGGAGGGAGCTCCAGTGTAAACCTCTGGCAGCCTGGCCAGTTTACAACTGCCTGCAGACCTGTCTTGGGATCCCTGCGGTACTTTTATTGTTTAAATGCCTTCACACATTTACTTTCATTGCCTGTTTATGTCAGTGTTTCTGTTCCTGCACCCAGTTCCTCTCTCGCCCTTTGTGCCCATGCTGGTGCATCCCAGAGGTCCTGTGTGACCCCTCTCCCTCCTTAGGAGGTCAGGGGCTTCCAGGTCCATGCTGTCCTCAGCCTTCCCTTTTGGGCCTTGTGAGAGAAAGGGCCATGGCACTTCTTTTCTTTCACTCTAAAGTCTTTGTTTACAGCATTTTTCTTCCTCATAGGAACAGAGCCAGGAACTGCAGTCAGTGCATAGTCCAGGAAGACCCCTGACCATTGTCCCAGCTAGTGTGACACTGGGGAGCCAGGCTGTGGGGTCCACTCTAATGAGCATATCAGGGCTCCAGTGTTTCTCCCTGATGTTCCCTACTGCTTTAATCTTTGATACAGTACAGCTGCTTCTGTCAGCAGGAAAAATATTTATGGCCTTTTATATCTGAAATTCCCTGTGCTGTCAGGATTAGCTGGAGTTTAATATAATCTTGAAGCTGTGCTCTCAATGTATGAACTACTTCTCACTATCTCAGAGGCTTTACATTTCCTTGGTGGTTTTGCATAATTTTGCATAATTTTATTCACAAATGGTATGGCACTATGAATTCAATACCTTACTCACTACTTGCAGTTGCAGGGTGTTGATTTTATCTTCTTATTCTCAAGATGTGTGAATAAGCAGTTTTGTGATTAGATGGTAGTTTTTGTGCAACCTGTTTCTTCAGTGTTCAGATCTGGTACAATGAGCAAGACAGGTCTCAGCATTCATGTAATTACCAGTTGAGAGAAAGGTATTAGCAACTGACAGGGAGGTAAAGCATGTTAAAAATACTTTGTCAGAGTTGAGACTTGTGAGGTTTGTTTCCCAGCTCTACTCTGTATACTGGGTGTTGTGTGGTATTTGGTTCTTCTGTGATTAGGACCTGAAGAACTCCCCTGTCTTAATTGGCAGTGAGAATAATTAATTTAATACATCAGTTTCAGAGACTCAGATTATCAGTTCCAATAATTAAGAACATAAATTATGTTTAGGTGCTTACATGATTAAAGTGTGATTAGACTGAACAGTGTCATTTGATGTTTATGATAATGCTCTTCATGGTGATTGCTGATGGAGGGTCCTGACTGTATCGGCAATCAGGCTTGCTTACACCATGTCTGAGCTGAATAGTTTGCATTCTAGTAAACTCAAGGGGTTTATTGCTTATCACTTAATACTATGTGTATGCTTTTGCTTCTTTCCACGCTAGATTACTAAGCCTAAATTAGGGTTATACTGCAAAGATACGTGCAAGTAGCTGCTCAGCTTTTCATTGATGGCTGCCAACTAAACTCTTGTTCTCTGACATCATTCTTGACTTCCCATTTGCTTAGATTTCCAAACCTGGAGACTGATGCCACTCAAAAACTTGTGTGGTTTGGACCTGAGAGAGTGGTATAATCTCAGGAGACCCACAGTTGAGTTATGGTGGCTCATATTTTCTGGGTGCATGCAACTGTGGAGATCATTAGTTGGATTTAGTGTGAAAGAGCAAACCAGGAGAGCACAGAAAGTCTGCTTTTCTGTGATGAACTTTAAATTGACCCGTGGACTTGTTTAGGTCATAAGCCAGGATTTCAAATGACTTTTTTTTTTATTACTATTTTAGTCGAATTCCAATTGGCTGTTCAAAAGCTCTCGTAAAGGAGAAGCAAGAAAACTGAACATACCCACGTTCTTCTCTGATGCGTCTATGGAAACTGGAGCAGCATGAGTGAGCAAGCGAAGACACAAATATGAGGAGAGTGGTGCTGTGTGGGCTGTCAGGGACTTTGCTTCCTTAACACAATGTGCAGGAAGTTCCTAGTTCAGCATCTAAAAACCTCATCTGCTTTGTTACTGGCTTCAACACTCATACAGAATTTCCAGGGAGGATGTATATCAGAGGTATGGATGTGCCTCTGGTGTATAACTGGTGCTTGGATGTGTCAAGTTCTGTGCAAGAGAAAGTTTTAGTACAGAAGGGGACCCTCATTGCCAGCCTTCCAGCGAAAGCTAGGTGTTCTGGGACAAGGGAGTTTGCAAAGGGAAAGGAAATAATACTTCACATAACATCAGTATCAAATGCTAAATGAATTACAGCATTTCTGGTATTTCCAATATTCATAATCTTTTTGCCAACTCTGTTTATTAGTTGCTGAAATAGATAGCTTGCATATAATAATGGCACATAAAGATTTCCTTTTCTGTTTGTACTGAGAAAAGTAGTTCCACTAGACCTGTCAAAGGAGAATCTTTTTTCTCTATTTGGTAAGTTCTCATCCACTGAGCAGCTGTAAAGCATTGGTGTGTTTTGTGTACCACTGTATCTATAGGAGCAGGATTCAGTACCAAGTATAGGGGAAATATTCCTCAACTGCAGTAATTGAATCTTGGGCCTTACTAATAGTTTCTGGTTTTCCTTCTTTATGTTCATTATCAAAGTCTTCGGTGAACAGGAAACTATTTTACTTCAGATACAACATTGTTTCTCACAGTCTCCAGTCTTCTCCTTTCTAAAGGTGGGCATTATAAATTAAGCAGTGGGATGCTGTCTGCCTATTATTACTTGAGGGAAAAAAAAATATCAATGAAGCTTTTCTAGGACAATCAAAGCCAAATTTAAAGAATTGAACGGTTCTGTCTACACTTAAATGGTTTTAAATATACTACTGCTGCATCATCAGAGTTTAACATAAAGAGGTTAACAATCTCATTATATATGTCCAGTTTATTATGAACTGATCAAGAATTCATCTAGTAACATGATACTTTGCTTTCCAGAACACTGTACAAGCTTCTCAGGTTTAAATATAGTTGAAATGTTGTGGAAGGGCCTGGTTTTTATTATTTGTTCCAAGTGTGTAATCCTATAAAAGTACCAGTTTGTTATGCCTTCCTCAGACACAGCAGCTTTTAAAGTTACCTCCCACATATGTAACTTCTTCCCCCGTCCCAGGTGATTTTTATGCTCTAGATGAGGATTGAAACTTTTCCAAATCTCTTCCTTTCATAACACTTGACGTTTCAGTGTGCTGCTTGGATGCACACAGATGGCTCAGTGGGAGGAAGCAATACAAATGTGCTCAGCCTCGAACACCAGATTGCAAATGGCAAGTCAAATTTGGGATATACCAACCTTTCAGAGTGGTCTTCAAATCTGGCGTGTTCTTCGAGTGTATAATTAATTTTGTGTTACCTCTCAGTAACACTGGAACTATAGTCAGGAAAAGAGCCTTTCTCAGATTCAGTTGTGGTTTTTGCACGTGAGCATTCATGAGCTTCCATTTTGTGCAACACTAGTCTGACTTCAGGGCTTTGTGTCTATCAGAAGCAAAGTAATCTTTATAATGACCTTGAATTTTCATGATGCATCGGTTTTCACTTCATTTCAATATAGCTTTTCCAAAAGCAATTTATACTGATGTATTGTGGTTTTGAACCATGAGGAGAAAAGGTCATTACTGTGATTATACTCAAGGGAGATGTTGTCAATATTAGTTACTTCGCAGTAAAAGAGATACCCAGCAGTCTGTCTATTAACAGTATTTTGTTTCAACATGATGGACAATACAGAAATGTTTGCAAAAATGGTTGCAATATTGAGAGTATATTGACTGAGACGTTTTTTTTATTTGGGTGACATTTGGATTTATATAATAGTATTACTTGAAGAAAACCCTTCTAATTGGGAATAAACAGAAGTTTAGTATGCGAAGGGACCAGCTGAGCCATTATGTTTTCTTTCCCAGCAGTAGATGTTTAAATTATGGGTGATTGCATCTGCTCTGTCTTGTTTAGTAGCGTAAATCTGTGATAAAATAGTAATTCACAAATGGGAATCAGAATACACAGCAAGAGCTAGTAGAAAACGTTTACAGGTAACAAATCAACATGGAAAAAAAATGTGTCCCTTTGTAATTCTTAGAAAGGAAGAATAGGGTGTGATCTGTTCAGGATTATAGTAACCAATATGTTTGAAATGCCCATGAAAATTGAAAATTTAGAGGAACCGGATGGATGACAATCCCAAGGGAGCAGCTGCTGTGCCAGCACCTATTAAAGCAGCTGCTGCTGTGCAGGGAGAGAGAGCTGTGGCTGCTCGCTGTGCTCCCCAGCAACGCAGCCTTCTGCCAGAGGTGGGAATCCTCCCCCTCTGCCCAGGCACTAGCACGCTGACACTTCTCTTGCATGTGTATCACAACCTTCCAAACTCTACTTTTGCCTGAACCAAGTTAAACTGACTTTAACCACACCCAGGGAGTTTCCTGCAGGCTTTGAAAATGCCTGGGTGTAAATTGCCTAGAATTGCTTCTGTTTCAATTATAAAAATTGTTTCAAACCAGGAAAAATTGATGAATTTGAAGCTGTGGTGCTGAGAGTAAACACTGGGAAACAAGCAGGTAAAATAAATGTTTAGTATTATACTCAAATGTATCTTGCCCTAAGAAGAAATTGTTATAAAAAGCAGAATCTTCTCCCCAGTTTTACATAGCAGCAAAATCAATTTAAACTTTAACCTCCTTTCTTCCCTCTAAACCAAGTTGTGGTTTTGTTTTCTTTTTTAACCTTGAGTGTATTTCATTTTAACGCTGAGCAAGGAGTTGGGTATTTGGCATGAATTACTGGTTGTTGGCAGTAAACTTGCCTGTTGCAGGGAGGCACGAATTCCTCTGGTAAAATCTTAGCAACAAAGGAGTTGGTGAAAAAAATTCTTGCTAGCTTACATGTGGCCAAGATTTCACCCTTGATCTGTAGGTGGAATGCAAAAAAGTTGCCTTTGAAGCCCCATATGTGGTTATTGGTTACAGCATGCTGCCTTCTCTTCTTCTTCTCCAGGCACACTCTGTAACACGTAGGATGTGTAGAGTTAGGGAGAGCCTTCTCTAAAACCATGAAGGGTTTCTTCCCAGTAGGAAAAATAAGTTGTTTTTGAGCTTGATGATTAACGAGAGTGGCTTAGAAATGAGAAGGAAATGGCTTTATCGTTTGTGAAACGTTTCACAGTACAAAAGAAACCGACCATGTATCTGCTATGGAGTGAAGCCAAGAGTTTTTCAGTGCACTCTCTATGGATAAAAGAAAGAGTGAACACCCACCCCAGAATAGCCAGCAATTGAATGGTCAGGGAACATGTGTGGGCTGAAGCAGCCAGTCTGTGGCTGTGAACTGAGAAACATCTGATGAACAGAGTAGTGTTCTGCCCCACCTCCTCCACTCAAGAAAAACCCTCCATGAGGCGATTCTCAGAATCAGCTGGTAGTCAATGTTTGGTTAACCACTGAGAAGCCAATTCTGTTTTAAAAATCATTGTGAGTAGCCCTTACAGGACCGAGTTCAGAGATAAACTATTGTAACTATTATCCAGACACAATCGAAGTGATCAGGTTTTGGAGAACTCGCTTCTGATGAATCTGCATCATTGTTGATCTGTTATTTTTCCGTGTCGGTTTGTGCCCACTAAGGACCTCCATGAAAGACTGATATTAGTCGTACCTGTTGATCTAGTCCTTGACTATTAAAATTTCTTCTTAACTTGGCCATTTCTCTTTTTCTAGAACATCAGAGGATGGAAGCAGGCTCTCATTAATTATTTACTGTTTTGATTTTGTGCTTCCTTTCCTGTACTAAGAATGTGGACTTTTAATGAATGAGCCTAAAATTACTTTTGTTTGGTTTTTCTGTGTGACAGCCTTTCAGATGCCAGGTTAGTTTATTTGCTTTGACGTTCATATTGCATCCTTTTTATCTTGACTTATTAATAGCTTATAAAATATGCATGATGCAGAAAAAAGAGACTCAAGTGACAATTACTGAATGAAATTAAAGATTTATTCCTTATTCCCAAGGCTGGAACAAAGATATTTGTAAGATTATTTAAAGCTTCAAGAAGAGGATTATCAGACATGGTGGATATATATGTACTGCACAGAGCAAGTCCATCTATGTATGCAGTTAAAGCTTGCTTTATGGCCTCAGTTGAAGACTATGGCATAAAGTCCTGAGGCATCTAGGACTTGCCTGGGTGCTGCTTGTTATATGTTGCATTAATGTCTGTTCTCCAAGCAATAATAAACAAAATGTCTGGTAACTGTCTTTATCAAGCCACAAAGAGTGACCCTGGCTTTTATAATTTAAGAATAATGTAATTCACTTGGCTGAAAATATCCATCCTGTACAAATGAAGCCTCACAGACTTTCAGTTTTTCACAGCCTGATTGTTGTAAATTTTCTCTTGGTTCAAACCCACAAAGCTAAATTTCAAAAATATTTGTAGTAATTTTTTCATGGCAGCTGTTTGGTTTGTTTAGTAGTGGAATTTATAAATTACAGGTGACTGGTCTTCTGCCAAAAACTCAACTAATCAAACAATTATTTCTGTTCAGTCTAATTTTTTTTTTTTTTTTTTTGCAGAAGCTATCTTTTTGTTAGAGAAATTTGGAGCAAGAATGATATCATTTGTGTTCTTCGCAGTGCCAGACACATTATCATGGCTTTTAGCTAGATTTCACCAGATTTCCTGTTAGCACTGACCTGCACCTTTCTTTGCAAGTAGCCCCATCAAAACCAACAATTTGGTGTTTCTAGGAACTAGTGATTCTGGTACTTAACAAATTACAATTATTGTTGATGTTACGAGGAGAGAATTGTTTATATCTTTTCAGATGTAGATTTTTCAAGTGTTTGGGTTGAAGAAATTGAAAATGCAGCTTAATGAAAGTATGGAGGCTGTAGTTCAAGAAAAGTGCTCAATTTTTAATTTTTCTTTTGAAACAAAACTGCAAACATACTCAACTGACCATAATTTCAAAATTCTTTCTCTTAGATCCACTTTGCAATTGTTTCTTTTTATGGTGTACAATAAATGTAATTATCTTTTCTTACAGACTTAATTTGGTTTTAAGGGTAAGAAAGGCTAGATTGTTCTTTTAATTAACATTCAGAGCAGGCAAAGAAGAGGATGATAGTTGCATCTATTATCTGGATGGGTAAACAGTAGTAAAGTGCAGTCATTCCCCTGTTTGGTGCTCAAGTGCAATGCACAGGAATAATTTCATTGATCCAATTTACGAGATTGAAAGGCCAGATAATAATTTGGAATTTTATGAGACTGTGTAATATATCAGGTTTATGTTGCATTTTCCTGCAGTGAAGTGGAGAATTCAGAAATAAAGTAGCCATTAATATTTTCTTTGAGCCTTGAAATTTTATGCTTTTCAGGGTTTAAGGCAGACTTCCAGCTTAATGTAGTGAATTGCATTAAAGAAGAACATTGTGACAGCCTCTATCTGTATGATGCCTCCAAACAGGAAAATGTCTTTAGAAAATAGTTATTTTGATTCCTAGCTGAAAAGATACTAACGATTTAAGTAGCATTGTTTCATACGTGTTTATTTTTCATGTTTATCCTGACTGAGGCGATTTGGACAGCTTTGTGTTTGGTTTGATGCAGTGTTTTTTACCCTGGCCCTGCAGCAGTGGGAGGGAACGGAGGTGCCCGCAGTGTGTGTGGCAGCTGCGCTGTGCCCAGCACCCTCTGCCCTGCAGCCACAGCAGGTGGCACAGCTCGTGTCCCTGCTCCTGATCTGTCTGCAGAGCCAGTAGCCAGCACTGTATTTAAATCCTGTTCTTGCCAACACACCATTGAAATCCTTCTGCTCCAGGGGCGTTGGCTGCCCACAGCCTGGCTTCCAAAGCTGTGGTAAGGATGAAGGATCCGTAGTTTGGATACTACACTACGTGAGCTAAAGATTCTGCAGGAGTTTCCTGGCAAGATAATCCAATCCTGTTTCTGTCATTCAGCCAAAGGGAAACATGCTGACTCTGTATGAGTCAGGGTGGGTTTTTTTATGGGAGAGTGAGTGTTGTTTCCAAAGGAATTACATAGCCATTCCACTCTTAGCATCATGGTAGTCAGAGCATATTAGCAGGGGTTTGCAAGCTTTGTGCATTTAAACGGACACCTTATCGTAGTAATCAGTGTGTTTTTCTCAGTTACTGTTCCCTTATAAACCCTTGTACTTATCGATGATTAGCATAAAATATTTCTGCTGTTGTTCAGATTTGCTGCTGATTTTACAACAGATCCTTTTTTGATTTAAGCATGATTGCAGTAAAATTTCAAGTGGCACAGTGAAATTGTGGGCTTGTGTTGTAGTTAGGATATGGATATATGATCCAGAACTGTCTCATGATTAATAAAGGAAATTTTGAATTTTAAACCATCATAGCAAAAGCTACGAATAAAATTTTTTTGCTTGTCATGTAACCAAAAACAACCTCCAGGAAAGATGTTTAAATTAATGTGTTACACCAAGTCTGTTGTTTGGTGCTAAACAAAACTTCCATGGCAGCAAGAGATTTTGGGGCCAGTTTGATAGTTGTTACAATTCTAGTGTGGGGTATTAAAACTGCAGATAGTATTCTCCATCATACTAGATGAACAAGCTTTGAATATTGTTTGTAGCTAAAAAGGCGATGAGCAGATGATCAAAAAGGAAATGCCAATGGTAATGCCTGTATGTGCAAAGGTTGTATGTGATATATGCTACTGCCTATTATTTCCTGCTTTTCACAGTTATCTGTCTGCAGGGGCATTAGAAGCAGCTGGAGCAACAAAGTGAAATTCTGACCATATATGTAGAAATAAACCACTCTAATTTTCAGATGTAATATGTGATTATATTATCTTTGTCATACTTTCCTCGTTCATCTGAGAATTGCATCTTTTTTATTATGTATAATCTTATGGTTTTATTCATTTTAGACAAGCTCTATATGGGACCAGGGCAACTGTACCATGATCTGCAGAACCTTTTACATGACTTGAATGTACTTGGTCAAATTAGTCAATTAATAAGCAGCCTTAAAGGAAACTATCAGGTAATAAACAAAGCTGGATTTATTTTTCAAGTCTGTTCTTGTTGTAAAGTTGCGTCTCCCTAGGGTCTGTGCAAGACATTCTTTAATTCTCTCTGCAAAAAGTGGAATAATTTTTACCTCTAGCAATGCATTTACTGTTAACTGTTAAGTATAGATAAACTCTTATGTTATAAATAGATTACAGCTGTCCTTCTAATCTTGTTTTTCTTTATTGTTTTTAAGTGTAGGTGGATACTACAAGTGTCTGCATTTGTTCAGTAGCTGATAAGCTTATATGGTAACAGAATTACATTTTGATGTTAAGAAATTGGATTCTTGCAGTTAGACATGGTAGTAGGAGGATGGTTGTTTGGAGGAAGCTCTTGATCCCCATCCAAGCTCATAATCCTGGCTTTTAGTGGAAAACAGTACTTAAAACTGAGTATAAATCACAAAAATATAAAAGGATTTTCAGAAGAACTTTGGAAGTATTTTGCTTTAGCTTTGTTCACATCCCTTTGATTTAGTTTATATTCTGGCAAACAGATATAGTACTTAACACCAAATGAAGTCTTGAGACTTCAAACAATTACTTTTTTGCTTGTTTTTTTATACATTTTATATATGGTTACATGTAATTTTTACGTCCTACCTGCCACCACAGGTTGTAAATGTATGTATATGTATGAACATATGAAAGCTGAGTTTCTCTTGACATATCTTGGCTTCAGAGTCAAGACATTAAATAAAACATAGCATTTTGTGAAAATATGTATTCTGAAAGAAGTTTGTGGAAACAGTGCTTTTGGACAAAGCTTCACGAGTATTAGAAGGTGAATTTCATCTGCATAGTTGGGAATATGTATAGCACAGATATACCGTAAGACATTCACCTATTACCATATAGAAAACGTTTCTGCCTGCACTGTCAGAATCGACGATGCTTTGAAAACTGCAAATTCAGTCATTGTTTCCAGGTAGATGGGCATAAGATAATGACAAGAATTTAGTGGAGGGATGAGGTCAGCTTCTTTATTTTTGAAAAACTCTTAAGTTGTCATAGAATTCTAATGGTGGACAGTGTGTGTACTTCTGTGTACTTGTTAGTCTTGATGCTTTGTATCATTCAGGTGAGCTTCTACTCTGTGCAACAGAACACTCACCTTGCAGTGAGTTACTGTTTCAGCATCTTAAACAGATTTAGACCACACATCTTTCGTGATGGCTCTGTAAACATTTTGACTGAAAGATTTGAACAAAAGCATATTTTCAGTATGACTTGTAGATGTTTTCACAAGATTTTCTTTAGAAGCAGAATTTGTGGATGCTGGAATAAAGTAAAAGGTTTGTGCATACACCTGATACAAATTTACATTTTGTAATTTGACAGATGCTTGGGAATGTCATTTGTGCATCATCAAACTGAGCAATGTGAGATTAAATGTCCAGATAAAAGACGTTAGAAAATATTTTACGGATGTTTCTGAACTGTGTTTACAAATATGGCTAAATTATCCGTGATGAAAATGTGGTCTAATTGAAGCCCATGTGTCATTGTTTGTTATATGCAGGAATCACCTTACTATCCTGTTCGCAACAGGCTGGTAGGCTGGTGTCGAATCTTATTTTTTTTTAATTTTGCAGAACTTAAACCAATCTGTAGCCCATGACTGGACCTCAGGTTTACAAAAACTGATTTTGAAAAAAGAAGATGAAATCAGAGCAGCAGATCGCTGTAGAATTCAGCTGCAACTCCCAGGAAAACAGGACAAGTCAGTAGAAATCTTGATTACAAAACTTTCTAAATTCATTTAGGTATTAGGTATACATGTACGAGGGAGGATTTGGGAGTCTGTAGCTCCTTCCTCCCTTCTCTCTCTATGGTAAGCCCCTGACTTTTGCTCTTATGCCATAATGCTGGGAGCTTTACTGTTCCAGAGCAGCACTGTAGCTTTTCTCCTATTCCTCAGCCCAGCGTTCTGGGTGCAAGAAGCAAGAGAGGGACCATAGCAGTGACTGCTAATAGGGAATGGTCACTGTTGTATCCTTCACCAGTGAGGGCATTCCTCTTGTTACATGTCATGTAAAGTGTAGGAAGATGGATATCATAGCCTGCACACTTAAATCAGAGCTGAGTCTTTGTCTAAGTATTAGAAAATAATGAAATTTCATCTCGCTCAGCATTTTTAGCCATGGCTGCATTCATACCCAATGCATTTATAGTGGCTTTTTTTTTTTTTCTGTATTGCAGGTCTGGGCGGCCAACTTTCTTTACAGCTGTGTTCAATACATTTACCCCTGCCATCAAACAGTCTTGGATCAACAATTTACAGATGGCTAAACTGGCCCTTGGTAATTCCTAGTTACTCAAATTTCCTAACAAGTTAAAATAGCTCTCAATGTACAATGTAATTTTTTTATTTTTATTTTTTGGATAATGATTTTTTTCTTTTCTGGTGAAAATTATTCTGCAGATGTTTAAAATTGCAATACAGTGAATAGTAGTGATTGTGCCTCACTACAAAGTAATAACAGTATAGATAAAATGGAGTGCTCATTATGAAGGAATATATTTTCCTACAGTATTTTAATGAAGTCTGGTATTCATCACTAATTGTTGTATCTAAATCAACACAAACCTGATCTAAGTTTGAGCAATAAAAAATATGTTGTCCTGTGATGTTTTTAGTCTCCTGTGTTTGCACAGGGGTATAGGTTTCCAAAGGTACTTGGACTTTTCAGTGCCTAAGCTGAGAAACATTAACTTGCTCGAAAGCAAGTTTCAGCAGCACATGTTCAAAATAGAGTGCTTTTGTGATGTCTCACTGAAGACAAGCAAAGTAACAAAAAAGAAGAGAGAATGGATGTTTCCATCATTCTAGGAGGAGGATCCCTATGATAACTAGTAGTTGGTAGTGATGTTACTTAGGCAGAAAAATGCTGTTCAACAAACAGGCTTCCTAGACTCTGAGGAGAGGTTTGATGTGTCTTTTCCTCTTTCAGTATTCAATTTATGAGATCATTAAGAGACTACCCTTAACATTTTGCTAATGTAAAGTGTTCTTTTTTTGTATTATCAGCATGTATGTAATCTACTCAACTGAATTTTTACTCGCAGTTTTATGTTGTCATGTATGCATCTCTGGCATAAGAACAGCGTGTTCTGTATTGACTATACTAACAGAATTCTTTCCTGTTCCTGTGGAGAGGTGTAAGTGATTGTTCAGTGAAAGGATTGTGGAGTGTTTATTGTTTGTTCTTTCCATTACAGCGGAGGATAACCTGTTAGGTTGGTTCTGCATAGAAGATGATGGGAATCAAATCAAAAAGGAGAAACATCCTCTCCTTGTTAGACACATGCCAGTGATGATGGCCAAGCAACAGGAGTTTAAGGTGAACAGAATTTTGATATGAGATTACAATTAGGTTTTTGTGTGATATAATTTCTAAAGAATACCATATTGTAAATACATCTATTAGTCACATCTGTTAGTTCTCTTGAGTTGCTACCTTGGTTTAAGACCATTAGCAATTAAAGGTCCAGAAGGGTCATGAGAATGCAAAATGCTGCAATCCTTGAGGCACTAAGGAGCATAATGTTATTTTTACGTAATATGACATTTGCTTTCATACGTAAGTGAACCACTCAGTGTAAAGAGAACTGCTGGGAATTTTTAGTTCAGCTTGAGATTTTCAAGTGTGTGTTTGGGGCTTAGAAGTAACCTAAAGCTTACATAACACAGGAATGTGATCTCCATAAAAGCTGTCCTTTCCTGGTGTAAATATGTTAAATCCTCCTCAAATTTCTGATTTTTATTACGGCACAGAGAACAAGATTTTAAAAATAATTTTTTAAATTATGTTTTATGGAATCTTATGTAAAATGTCATATTCTGAGCAATGATATAGAAATTGTCTTAATGGTTCATTTCCTAAAGTAATGTGTCAGTTTAAAGCCCTATTGACCACTGATTTTAAGGATGAAAATAAGTACAATACCAAACCAGTAGAGGGAAGGGAAGAGTGCTGGATGCTGTTTTTCCTGTGTATCAACAGGATTTCTTACTGACCATCAGTCAGTAAGTCTTGTGCAAAAACAGTAATGGAAATAAAATTGTGTATGTGTGGATAAGAATCTCAGTTTTAAGTTAATGTCATTGCATGGGTGCTGCTTAAAGAGGTGAGTCTGCAGGCCCTCATTGCTAGAACAGCCTACATAGGAGGGAAGCTCAGCTGACAGCTTCACTCCAAATGTGAGTATGCAGGCCTGGATGTTGGGGGAAAAGAATTGGTGGTTCTAAATGCAGTAGAAATGTGTAATGGTGCTAAGACAATCTATTCCTATGATACTGGTTTTCAAAGCAGCCAAAGTATACTGAAAGTCTCTGATTTGCCATACAACCATAGTCATGCTTGTCTTATTAAACAGCTTTTTGTGTACTGACTACTTTCTAAAGTCACCACTGGTGAAATAACCAGCTAATTTAATTTTTTTTCAGAAACTTACATTATGTATGTATTTCCTTAGAGCCTAGGCATTTGTAAGTCCTGCAAATGCATGCCAGAATCCGTGAAGGCCTGGGCTCAATTCCTGTAATCAACTTAGAAGAGAGTCTTCTTATTTTGAAAGGAAAGGGAAGTCTGTCACCTGTACAGCTGGATGATGATCTTTGCCTTGGTTACTTCAGGAGAGCACAGTGTGTGACAGTATTTGCCTGAGCCTCAGGCTGACTATGCCAGTTTTGCAGCTCCTAAAGTAATGTGGGTATGAGCCCAGGTGTCATGCCTTGTTCTCCTAAGTCCCTGATATTAGTAGAAAATATGACTTAAGAATTACTGGTGGTTTTCTGCAGCCTTAGCTGTGGTTTGGGTCCCAGGCCACAGCTCAGGGTGGGAAGAGAACCTTTGCTTGGTTAATCCTGTTTGTTGGCTCTCCACGTGCTGCTCAGGCTGCCCAGTGGTGTAGGGAGCCATCAGACCGAGTTTACATCCCGGGCTTCTGTTAAGGTTGACAGCTAAACTCCCAGGGTTTAACTATGGAAAAAACCATCACTTTTGACTAAGATGCAAAGTGACACAGAGGTGTAACAAGGAGCCTGGGAAATATCCAGCATGCAGAGTGTCTTATTTTTCACTTATGATATATTTCATTGTCACAGCTACTGTAAATCACCACAAGTAGATAGCTTCAGCATGTGTTAAATGAGACATGCTAAGACTGGCATGGATAGCTCTTTTTTTTTTTCTATTTTTCTTTTTCTCATCTATTGATTTCAGTTTTTTATCTGTATATAGTGAATTGCTTTGCTGAATAAATAATGTTTTTTCTGCTAAGGCAAATCACTTCGTAATGCCTGCTGACTTCAAGGAGATTTGAAAAATTCTTTCCACTTTGGAAAATTAAGTAAACTTGGAATTTAGAACTCTTAACTTTTGCCTACTTGTTTTGTTCTTGTTTTTTTTTTTTTTGATTGTTCACTGTTGGGAGGTGATGTTGCCACTTGTCTAAGTTAATACCAACTGAGTTGTCTCTATTACTACAATATAATTGCAAGGATATTGATGTCCAAGATGAGAACATTCGCTTGAATTATAGAGAATCTTGTGTAAAAATACAGTATCACACCTCATTAGAAACCTTTTTATTCTCTACACAGTTATGAATTGCTTTTATATATTTAAGTGCTTACATAAGCTTTAGGAAACTGCCGTGGATATTAGGGAAATTAGAAATCCATGACTGGTCATAAAACTGTTTTTTTCAGATCCTTGATGCTTGAATGATCTTTAGAGTTGGGATGGACTTAAATATAGATCTTGAGTCTGGTGTTTCGTTCAGGTTTTTTTTAAATGGCCTGCGTGATAAAATCATGGGTATTGTTATTAATTTACTGACAGTAACATGATGACATGAGACTGGGAGGGAGTTGAAGTCTGAAGGATGATAGTATTAGCATTCAAAATGACTAAGGCACCTGGAGAAATAATTTGGGGGGGAGGGGGTGGCGGGTGGGGGAAGAAAAATGAAAAGGATGATAGTCAGCAGGACAGACACATGGTATGCTCAGGGAGAAATTAGGAGTTTCATAAATCTAGATTGAAGAGGTGGTTTAGTTGGTCTGTTAAAGTAATATATAATAGACCAGCCAGGTAAGGGTTGGTTAGGAGTGCAATATTGTTACAAAGAGCAGTAATGAATGAGATGTGTAGAAACAGGCTTCTGAAGAGGTAGCCACTGTGTAGTGCTGCTACCAGCTCTGCTAGAATAGTGTGTTCAGGTGAGAAAACTCTGCACTCTCAAATACACATATGAGGCTGATACATCTGCTGGAGAGATGTCAGTTGAAAAACTGACAATAATAAGTTTAAAAACAAAAATTTGAAAAAGCAGTTTAAAAAAAAAATATATTTAATTAAGTGATAATGTTAATTTAGCCTAATGAAGAGGAGGCTCAGGCAGGGTCATGGCATATATCAGCCTTACAAGTAAAAGGACACTGCAGAGAAAGAGAAGTACCTGGTGTCTGAGATGAGAGGTAACAGGCTAGTGATTACGTCAAGGATGGTGTCAGGCTGGGAACTTGGAAAAACTTAATAAAAGTCATGAAGCATTTGAGAAGGTCAGCAAAAGAGAATTTGTAGCCTTTGGCCTTGAACGTCTGTAGGGGTAGATAAGGAAAGTGTCAGGAACAATATCTGTGCAGCTGACCCACGGGAAGCTGGATGAACTAAACCAACTCTTGCCTTTTGAGATTCTTTGATATCCTTAAATGCTTTCGTTAATTACAAACTAAAATAGACAGAAATGGGCATTTTTTTTTTAATGTGCTAACAGCTCTCTTTTCTTCTCTTTGAAGGTTGAATGTGCTGCTTATAATCCTGAGCCATGCCTTGCTGGAGAAACAGAGTCAGATCCCTGTGCTGTGGAACATGGTTTTCTTTGGGTAAGTGTAATCTTTAAAATCTGAAAGTGGTTGTTTCCTGTTTCTTTCCGTTGCTTTTTGTGACTCTCAGCAATGTGTAGATATAAAAGAAATGCTGGGTTGTTTTGTTCTCTTTGTTTGTTTGTTTAAGAATAAAAGGTTAGCTACTAATTTGTCCATGTGTTCTTGCTGGTCTCTGTAGGGTGTTGGCTAAGTGTGTGTGAGTTGTGCAGCACAGAAGGAATTCCAAAGTGCTGAGCACATTCAGAAGGGAGTTATGTGCTAATTTGTAACAATTGCTGCTAAAACCCATATGAGCTTACGCTGCCCTACTGTCTGTTTTCGTACTTTGAGAATGTTTTAGCCACAAACAATCTGTTTAAATATCTATAGGAAAAAAACCTACTCTGCATATTGCTATGACCCGAGATATGCAGATATTCCAGCAGAAAAAAATGAGGTGGATAGAAGTTTTTCTTAAAAAAAAAAAGGCAAGCTAATGATTTCAGGAGCTTTTCTAGTTACTACAATACTGAAATTTTAAGAGAACCCTTGTGAATTAAAAGTTAGAAATAGCTTTTCTTAGTGGTCATTTTCGAGGAGACTCATATAATTGCCTTTTGTTTTTGCCATTTGTAAACACTCGTTGCAAAAACATGCAAATTAAATCTTTCTACTGCTAGAAAATATTCTTTCTTTCTCTTTCCTATTTTATTTCATAGAAACAGAAAGAGTTACTATACAAAAACATGTACTGCTGCTTGAGTAGTTTTGTTGGGTTTTTTTCCCTGATCCCTAAAATGTACAAGTTTGTGAACATGTTGATGATACTTAGCTCTGGATCAGGGAGAAATTTAGGATAGTGTATCAGCAAGTTTACAAGACTCTTTCTTTTGGGACAGAGCATTTCTTTGTAGACCTGTTACTGTGCAAAGGACGGGCCTCAGCTCTATTACCTGTTTTAAAAGAGCCTGAGACAATTTAGAACACCAGTTATTAAAGTAGCATGTTGCACAGATACTTACAGTAATTGCATTATATAATGTATATACATTTGAGTCAGATATCAGAATAGGCCATAATATTGTTCCTGCTTTGAAAAAATTATTTGTGAGTGTAGGAGGCAAGTTTGTATATATGTTTTGACGTCTCTTGTATTTGTGCTGAATTATTCTCTTATGTCTTAATGCATGAAAATTCATATTCGCACATATAACTTGAGATGCACTCTTCAGTTAACATTCCAGTCATTCCTTCGTGTATGTGCTGATCTTCCTGGAGACAGGTATCAGTCATGGTCTGGTTTTTTTGTTTGTTTGGTTGTTTTTTTCTATTTTCCTTTTTTCATTTCAGATTGGCAGTTGTACTAATCAGATGGGCCAGATTGCAATAGTCTCATTTCAGCGCTTCAGCCCCAAGGTTATTGAGTGCTTCAATGTGGAATCACGGATTCTCTGCATGGCCTACATACCAGAGGAGGAGAAGCTGAAAGAGCAAAACAAAGCTCCAGACTCTGACAATGTTCTTGCAAAAACTTCTAATGTGCCTACTATTTGCCTTGGCATGGAAGAAGGAAGGTGATTCTTGGTTTTGGTGAATGTGTATGATTTATTGATTAAGGTTGCTATTCTATAGCAAAATTGTGTGAGATACTTCCAAGAAAATGTTTACTTTTTAAAAAAGTATCCAAGTGTTATCCCAGTGACCTCAAGGTATCCTTTCCACTTAAATCAAGGAAAAAATGCACTCTACATTATTTAAAATTACACCGTGTGGTATTTGAAATTAAAGCAGTGCATCTTTTGATGAAAGAGGATTAGTTCATCGTGTCTGAAAAATATAAATACCACTTTTGGAACATTACAACATAATCTTCAGGTATTGGAAAATTTTCAGCACGGCAAAGAGGAATCCATTAATCTTCTGCCCTGTCATATTATGCAGGATTTGTCACATGAATAAATAATATTGCTATTTACTATTGACATGAATTACTTTGCTCTCTTTGAACTGATGGCCTACTGAGCCATCACTTGATTTATATTGAAGAACAAGGCTACATGTTGTAAACTTATAGGTCAGTAGCCAAACAGATCTTCTTACAGTCAGTGAGGGCATAAGTGTGTAACTACATGTGATTTTTGAAGGTGTTTCTAACCAGTATAAATGAAGGAGAACAAAATTCTGCAAGGAAAATGCCATTTCTAGAAATTAATGATTTAATTCCAGGCTTAACAATATTCTTAGCATACCCATTGTAACAATCAGTAGGAATTGTGGAAATTTTAAGTGTAAGTGACATCTGGTAGTGAGTTTTCCTTTTCTTTTCCCAAGTTCTCCATGTAATATAAGTTTATTTTTTTAAACTAATAAAAGTTTTAGATAGACTCATAATAAGGACTTTGAGCAGAATTTTTATTGTGTCTCTTTTTTGAATAACTGTTTCTGCAGACAAGATAATATGAATGTGTTGTCATATGTCAATATTAAGTAATTGCAGGTTGTCTGTGCAGATATTCTGGAGTGTCAAGAGCTGAAGGAGAAAATCCTCTTTCCCACAATATTTTATTCTAAACTTCTCTCTTACATATTCTAGCAAGAACTATGTAAAGCATAATTTCACAGGTCTGTTTTTTCTTGCTTCTTTCTATAGCATTTCTATTTACAAAAGTTGCCAAGGCTCAAAGAAAATTCGACTTCAACACTTCTTCACTCCTGAAAAATCAACTGTAATGAGCTTAACATATAGGTCTCAATACTTGTTTGCTGGCTTGGTAAATGGAAACATCTCAATCTACACAAAAGCAGAAGGTAATGCTGCATAGTGATATGATTTGATGGCATCCTGAGGAACTCACGTGTCTGTATTTTGGCAGAAGTAATTTTCCACTGTTATATTTTCCAAAGAACCTTTGTAAAACTGCTGAACTAGGATTACTACTCATTCCGGTACATCTGAAGAGACTTGCTGTCTCTTTTTGAAGGATAGTAGGAACTTTGATACTGTTCCCACTTTCAACATACATGCATGTGAAAACTGATTTTTCCCCCTTAGCTTAAACCCAGAAGTCTTCAGTGTTGGAAGAGTCCAGAAATTTATGTGCTAACAGCAGCACACAGTATTTTGCACAGCACAGAGCTAATTCCTCTCAACTACACTTATGAAACACAGAAATCCCCTACTGGTAGAGATTTCTGTATATCTCATTTAAAATGACAACCCCATTTTTACTACAGATGGGATAAGTCTTTCCTATATGTGCAGTTCATGTATTTCATGGTAGGCCTCCTTTTTCTATTAGCATCACAGTTGGTTGTTTTGTATGTAGCTAAATAATTGGCTAAAATAATTTGAATAAAGGAGAATCCCAGGCAGTTCTTCTGAACCACAGCTGTATTTTCCAGAGCTGGTTCAGGTGCTTCCAGTACATCTCACTAACTTGCCTGCAGTATTGCATACATATCTAGTGATTCAGTTCAAAATCAGTGAGGCTTTGCTCAAGGATTGAAACCTTAATGTTTTAAGTGAGATGTTAGCACAGAGACTCCTAACCTTGCAAAGTACAGAGCCAGCAGAGATCTGCCTTATTTGTGTGAGCTGCAGTAATGATGGTTTCATGCTTCTCTAATGAGGTGGGCCCTGTGAACAGTTCAGCTGCATTTGTGTGGCACTGTACCTCGACTACAAAATCCTACCAGTCTCTAACTGAGGAACCAAACTCAGTAGCTGTAATCTTGGAACAAATTATGTCCACTGTTAGATCATATAAAGACTTTGTTTGGGAAAGGTACAGGATGCTATTTTTTTTCCCCAAGCAACAAAGGATCTGGGAAAAAGTGCTGGGAAAGAAACTTCCTTTGTCCAGTTGTCATCTTCAACCCAGTAGGTTTCCTGTTGAGCTGTTGTCTCTGATCTGAAGCCAGACATTAGATTTCAGTTCCCTTTAAAATATTTTTTTTTACCACTGAATAGCATTTTTTTTATCTGCTTTTGAGGCACAGGAGTGAGGTCTTGATCCTAGATTGATAATATTTTTGGTATTTCAGTTTCTCTATATACCTGGGAGGGGTATTAAAGTAAATCTGTCATCTTCTCTGAAAGGTGTTGGTGTATTTAAGCTGTTTTAAGACTGCAATTACCATCACTCAGCTTCTTCCAGAAAAGACTACTTCAAAAACACAACTGACATCCTTGCAGTATAGCTAGGAAAGGATTCATGGGTTGCATATCTGCAGAGAATGGTAAAGATGGGGCAGAGCTGTTAACCAGACTGCATTACAGTCTGGTTATGAGATGGAGGTTGTTGCCTTAACCAGGATCATTTTTCTTCTGAAGACACCGGTTTTGGGCAGTGAGATACTCATAGAGCCTGTCAAAGTCTGGGTCATGATTGCTGGAGCTTTGAGATGGGAAATAATGATATTTTTCTGACTCTTGTCAGTCAGTCTTGTAGTCCCCTTCCTTACTGTTTGGTCAGTGTGGCTTATTTCAGTTCTCCAGGCCCCATGGAAGTTGTGTGATTCAGCTGTTCCCATGTTAGTGTCCGTCTTCCTTATCGTTGGCTGCTGTGGTTGTGTGAGGCTGTCAGCCCTGGAGGGGTGTTTTTATGAGCACTGACCTATTTACCAAACAAAGGAATCCAAGCAGTGAAATGGGAGGGAGGGGGAACCAACCTCTGAGGAGCTTTGTGCAATTCATCAGGGTTGCCTTCTATTCTGCAGAGGGGTTTGCTTTTCAGCCACGCACTTCAGCTTGGGTTTTGGTCTGTCATCATAAAGGAGATTAAGTAAAAATTTAAAAGTGAATGTGAAATACATCACTGCATTGCATGTTGATTTGAAGCCCGAGAAGGACAAATGCTGTGAGATGCACAGGAAAAATGGTTACGCAGCCTGTTTACAGGATTCCATGAATGGAAGAGGATAATCTTTCTTCTAGGATGAAAATCTATCTCACAGTTTCTGATAGAGTTGGGGTCCTTTTGTCTTCTTCCCTGGGCAAAAACTGTGTGGATCAGTTCAGTCACTGAAGCTTGATGCCTTACTCTATGTAGTCAGAGACTCGGGACTTGCGTAATTTGGTTTGCAAAACCAAATAGCTCTAATTTCTCCGGGTGTTTTCAGATGGGTCAGTGCATATAAATATCCATTATGTTTGTTTACAAACAGCAAGTGCTTTCTTCTGACTTTCTTCACTAGAGAACTTTGTCAGATCAACAGCATCCAGAGTGCTCTCTGGCTGCAGAAAATCTTGTCTTGAATATAAAATGGAAACTGACAAGTCTGTACAGTAAACCAAGGAGCAAGTGCCATGTTAGTGGGAGAGTAGGAGGTGCACAACTTCCTTTCCGGAGGGTAGTCATGTTTTACTGAGACATCTCTGTGTCCGTGTATTTTCACATATGAGGTAAAAAGTACTTGAGCTTTAATGTATTTGAATGTAAAGTAAAAGCAAAGTCATGAGGTGCTGATACTGTAAAATCTACTTGAGTTTTAAATGTGAGCTAACATGGTGATTTGTGAAAATACCATAGAAAACTAGGGTGCAGGCCAGCTAATATGTTAATTGTAAAAATAGTATCCCTGATAATTATCCTCACTAATTCCTAATTTTATTCGTGTGAAAAGACTTGTTTGAGGAACTGTGAAACGGGTAGTGAATTAAATGTTGTTCTATATAGGAATGGGAGTGATGCAGATTGCAAAATTTCTGAAACTTTGTTTGTTGGGAACTTACTTTACAGGTCTATGAACTTTTGCACAGTTACCAGTTTGAAAAATTCTACATTTAGTGTTTGCCTCAGGCTGAGTTAACCTCTTCTAAGCATGTTTTGCATGGAAATATTAAGGAAAAAGTGTGTTGTATTGTCTTTGTTTAAAAAACATAACAAAACCCCTTTGTGATGATTGCGGACTGCCCAGCAGATGTGTTTTCTGAGTGATGTAATAGCAGAAAAGGTCAGCGCGTGTTTGACTTCCATTCACAAAAGTATCTTAGGAAAGGGAAATCACAATCTTTATATAATATAGGTGTATTGTTCCTGATATACTGTAGTCAGTTTCAGCTACTTCCTTTCCTCTAGACATTGATATACATTTCCTTTCCGTAAAGTCCTGTGAAGAGTACAGAGAGAAACAGGAAAAAGAAAATAAAAACTCAGAATTATTGTGGCAGAAAGTAGAAGAATTAATATTTTAGTAGTTCAGTAAGAGTTGGGTCAGGTGAAATAACAGCTGAGGCAATTTTGGCCATGCACAGAACAGAAGAGACTTCACTGGTAAGAACTAAGGGAGCTCTGAAGTTGGTCAGAAGTTTTGATGACTTACCTGTCCAAAGAGGCCTTGTGACACTAATCAAGTGAACATTTATAGAGGATTAATATCAAGGAAAATGACCAAACCAAAAGGAAATACAGGAGTAAGGAGAAACAGTTACAAAAGTGAAGGAGTAGCAAGTCAGTTCACTGGCAAGGTACCATGATGGATTTGGTAAAACGCTTGTGTCCTCTGACAAATTGGGGAAAGGAAGAATATGTGGAATGTAAAACACTGATGTCAACGTCAGAGCTTGAGTGGATCCATGCACTGCTCCAGCTTGTCTGAAAAGTGGATTTCTGGCATGTGATTTCCACTTCAAGTAGACATTGTGAGAGGTATTGCTGTGAAAAATAAGGAGTGGTATTAAGCTTTTAGAAGGAGGACTAGAGCAGTGATACTGAAACAGAGATAAAATACTGTTGTCTTCGCAGTGTCACATAATACTCATTAACAGCAATATGTTAACATTGCTTCCAGTCTTATTTGTGTATCTCATGCCGAAACCTCCACCACCACTCCGTGTAACTTTAGGAAGAGCTCTGTCAGCTGTTTAGCTTGAAGAATTTGATGCATATGTGAGAAAAAATGAGTATGCGTGCATAGTGTAGGACATTCCTAGTTACACATTGTTTAGAAGAGCAGACCTGAGTGTCTCATCTTATTTTCACGTGATAAGGAATGTGCTAAACTTTTGAATTCTGTAGGTACCATTTTACTCCTCCACAGTGCTGGTTTATGTACCATGTGATGGAAAAAATGTTTGTGCTCCACTGCACTAATTAACCAAGAACTGCTGTTCCCAGGGCTGTGTTGGCAGCTCTGTTGAAACCATCAATAGTGCTGCTGAGCAAGAGAGGAAGCTGTCAACAAAAAAGTTTGCTCGGTTCAGCTTGACTGAAACCGTAAAGAAAGGGAAAACTACTGCAAACTTTGAAAAGATTTTCTGAGGAAATAAACTATATGTTACTAGGTTATCCCATATGAAGAACTGAGTGCACCAACTAAATATAATTATTAAAAGTACTAAATATTTAAAAATATGTATAAAATAATAGGAAGCTTATTCTTACAAATTATTGTAAAATAATATTACTTTCCCCACTTTCACTGGGTCTTGGGGAAACAAACCACAGAAAGATAAAATAGCCAACATTGTGTCCTATGAAATGAATATTGTTTTAAAACTTTTCCTGTCTGATTAAATTTGAGTGAATAAAAGGATAACTAATTTTTCAAATTCATAAAAATCACAAGACTAATAACAAAATGCACTAATGGAAATAATGTCCTTTTACATTAAAGTCTTACAAATATTTTATGAGCATGAGAGACCTTACTTTGATGCAGCAAAACAGCCTGATATATGCATTGCAAGATACTGTTCAACACTAGTGTATAAACTATGGCATGTAACTTCCAGAGAAATGTAACTTACAAAGCGTATTAAAAATAGTGACATAACATGGTGACATAACACAGATCTATTGGTATAAAATCTGTCTTCTGTGATTTTTAAATACTCATCTAATATGCAAATATCAGACATCTTATATACAACATAAATATATGACATCTAATTTCCAGAAGCCACTAGATTCATTTCTATATTTGACCCTGTTCTCAGATTTTGTAGACACATCTCTTTCCTGCAAACAGCTGTACCTGCAATTCATATAGTATGCCTTGAGATTCTGTTGGCAAAATTTTATTTTGGCTTCTATTTCTTGCTTCCTTTCACTTTTGGCAGGAAAAGATAAACTTATTCAGTCAGTAGCTAGCAAAGGATTTTTTAGCATCAAACAAGGCTGTTTCTTATCTTTTTGCAAGTGCTGTGACTAATTTTGAGTACTTGAATAGTGCCATTTGTTGGAACTACTTACATAAGTATGTCTTGAATCTGCAGGTGTTTACACAAGTAGGATAGAGATAATGCTTCTTTTCCCTTAGATTTTAGGAGCAATGGACAATGGATCAGACAGATAACATGAAACAGCCAGTGTCAAATATGACGTCTGTGCAGGCAGGTATTGAACAGGGTCTGCTGAGATCTGGAGAGAGAGGCAGGGAGAGTATTATGTTTTCTTCAAAGTGTGATTTTGATAGTCTTAAACCACTTGTGAACTAGACACAGACTGGCTACGTAATTTTGGAGATAGGTGATAAAATTCTTGGGCAGCAAAATGAAGTCATGATCTTACTTTTAGCTAGCAGCCTGTGGTTAAAGCATGTACAGAAGTATGTCGGATTATCAGGCTTAATCCCTTGCCTTGCTTGAGCGGATTTTTACCCATGCTTTCCACTCTCAAGAGATTTCCCTGGCTGCCACAAAATGAGAGGAGAGAGATGCACAGGGCCTAATTTGTCCTCCTGGTGCCATTCCACTTTGTATAATTAATTAATCATTCACTGAGGCAGGGTCCAGAACACAGCTGACACGTCCTTTGAATACTGCTCTAATTACTAGACCAGAGTGTCCCCCTACCCTTTTTTTCCCTCGTCTGTCTCAGATGCTGTCTGATCTGGAAGACAGCAATGTTTGCAGGAAGAAATAAAAAAGCACCAGAAAATAGCCTTATCACATGACTAGGGTCATAGGGCAGAGTGATAGCTTTGGATATTTCCTGGGCTGGTACATCAAGTGGGATTTCAGGGTTTTTTTTTTTTTCATGAAATCATGGTAACATGAAAGACATGAGGTGTCTATTTCACCTTCTTCATATGTCCAGTCCTGTGGAACTCTTAAACTGGATTGTCAAGTAATGTGTTAGCACACACACCAACAGAAAATGGTTTTGTGAGAGCTGAGTTTTGTTAGGCATATATGTTGAATCAGGTATTCATGACACAGATGATATTTATAACATGAGTAGTATTGAACTCACTTTCTTATGCTGATGAAAAGTATTAATAAGGCTTAATGCTTAGTCGTGAGAGGAGTTACATGGAACTTCAGGGCATAAGGGTCCAGATTTAAAAAAAAAAAAAAGAAACACATTAGATGTTTGAAATTTCATTTAAGCAAAATGTAAATGAGTCCACAGTTGAGATCCTGAAAATCCTTACTCTCCTTCTGTTTCAGTATCAGCTATGCTTTATATATGAATTACTGTATAGCTTGAATGTATTTAATAGAAGGAGTTGTCAAGTTCCATGAACTTTTCTTTTGCATTAGTGTTTTTTTCAGTGTGAAAATATAACTAGAAAAGATAGCTTTTTGCTCAGCATATCTGCTCCTTGCCCAAACTCACAGTCCTTTTCCTTCAGAAAAGACAGGAAGAATGTACTAGAATTATGCTGGGTTTATCCCTAAGAATGGTGATGCCTACAGGTTGTTGTTAAACTTCTGCAGTCAGCATCTCTTGCACATGAAAGCTGTGACACAGACGTGTGCAGCTTCACTCTGAAGGCTTTGCACTGCCTACAGTGGTTACAGCAGTCATAGGGCATGGGCAGCCTCCAGTTTAGAATTTAATTTGTAGATAATGTGGTTTCTAGAGAATGGAAACTTTTCCAGAAGTTTGTTTATTACTAATAGCACATATGAGTCATAGAGAACACAGAGTGACTTTGACTTTGCTGGGAGAGTTTGCAGGCTAATAGCTGGAAGCACTCTTCTCAATGCAAACTAAAATAATGAAAATTATTTTGACAGCCTGAAACTAAATGTCACTTTTACAAAGATGCTTTCAGAAGAGAGCCACATCCTGAGAATGACTCAGCGAAGGTTGTATCACATAGATGACAGAAATTTTGAGAAGTACTCCAGAACTGAGGCTTCTCATTATTGTTGTTGCTACTGTTATTGGTGAAGCAGAAACAGTACCCCTGTTCCCTAAGCAAATAATAGAAGATGCACTTGTTTTCAGGAGGGAAAAGAAAAAATTGTACTTAAGTGCTTGCCTAAAGATGTGTTTACTTTGGTCTCATCAATCAGAATTTAAGTGATTACTGAATTGAAACCAGTGTTAGAAAGGTAGATAACTTTTCTGCAGCTTGTGCAGGAAGAAGGCTTTTCAATAAAGAAATGATGCTTTTTTGAAATATTTTATCTCCATGTAAAACCCAGTTACTTTTAACAGTTTTTTATATTATTAATAAATCATAATGTATAGAAACGTGATCTTTGAGACTATATTCAGTGAGCACTTACAATAGATAAACTAATATGAAAACATTAAAATTATTATTGCCATAGTTAGTGTGTCAATTTGTATGTATAAAAGATAAAGCTACAACTGTTTCAGGAAGCTCATGTTGCTGGCTCTTAAATTAGGGGATAAATAATCTGCTAGTCCTTCTTTCAAAGAGATGGCAACTGAGAGTGACCAGAGCAGTAGGTGGAAGCATGCAGTTCTTACCAGAACCCCTCTGAATAACTGATTGTGCCACATACACATGCGTAATTTAATTTAGATCTGCTAAATGCAGTTCAAAGAAAGCACTGTGGGTTTTATAATTAGTGAAAAAAGTAAGAAAAGTGAAGATATGGCACAAGACCAAGTTATAATTTCTTTTTTTTATTATTTTTTACTTCCTTCTTAAATGAAGCATCTAGTAGCAGGAAAGTCCATTCCATCAAAATGCTCTTAGAGAGTGATCTGCACTCATTAGAGTCCACAGTAAAAATCTTCCTGACTACTTTGCACATGAAAGATGATTCTGTCCTAGTTAGAAATTGATTCATCTTGAAATAAGTTGGTTGTGAGTTCCTTCTGAGTTGGAGACAATTGTGTTAGCTGTGGGTTTCTGACTGTATTTCCTCTGGAAAGGAAAGCAGTTGTATCAGAACAGGTATGTGGTATTCCTGGATTATCATTTAATCTAGATAAAATTTGCTTTGTTGACAGATATATGAGTACTTAGGTTTGGGTTTTCGCCTTTAATGTTGTTTTATCCTTACAAACTTACCCTGGAAGCTAAAAGTAACCATACACAAATCACAGTGTAGCTTGAAGTGGCAACTTGCAGAAATTCAAGCAGTGGGCTTTTCAGAACTGTTTTAAAGCAAAGATCACCATTTGGTTGTGTATAACCTTTCTTCTTTTTTTATTGAAGATGGGACATGGAACACGGAACCTCAGAAGATAGTTAAATTGGGGGTTCTCCCTGTTAGAAGTCTGCTTGTGATGGAGGAGACCATTTGGGCTGCATGTGGTGGACAAATTTTTATAATCAGCACTGTGACGCATTCCATAGAGGTAAACGCTCTTAAAAGCATTGCTCACCTATTGTGCTACAGGGTATCAGTGGTGAAATTTTAAAGATTAAAATCTGTTTAAGAAGCATCATGATTCAGGAAGCTTTTTATTGAATATGGTCTCAGTTCTGTTAAATCCCACTCCCTTAGTTTGTAATTCTGCTGTTGTGTTCTCTGCTGATGTCTCATTAGACCTTGCTTCCATTTACCCACTGGTTTCCATAAGGTGCTTGGAAATGATAGAGTATTTGGGGCAAGAGATTTTCTTAAAAATGAAATCTGAGGTAAGGCAGAAGAGAAGTGGGTGCCTATAGGAATTTCATGTTAATTACAGAAGAAGGTTTAATTAAGAGACTGCCCCTATATAGTTAGATGTTACTTGTACCTTGTGATAATTTCATAATGTGTTTTTTCAGAGTTTCGCTTCTCGGTAGCCTACAAAAATTTTATTTGCATAAAAGCAGTTTCTGATGAATAGTCACACAGAAGCTGGCTTTTCCGGAATGAGAGAAGTGTCTTAAGGATTCAAACTCATATTTGTGACCACATTTTCCAGAAAATGTTAAGCCCTTATTTCTGTCAAAATTACAGCTTTCACCAAAAGAACATCTTAGTGATCCAAAGTTAAGAGTTGATGGAACATTGGGAATTTAACCTCTCCTTCAACCTACGACAGAGTGTCACTGAATTGCATGATGTTTACAGCCATGAAGTTCTTTCAAACAGGAGTCATGATGAGCTCACAGCCTCCTTCTTTGTGTGCTTTGTTGCTGCTTTTTTTTTCTTTGATGATCATGTTTGCTCCCAACAATTGTCTGTTTGGTACAATTGATTCTGTGAGTCACTGTCATGGGTTTGGAGGGAAATAGCTAACATCCTAATTTCCTCTGTCTTTTTCTGTGTTTTCTGAGTGATTTGTTTCATCTAATAAGATGCTTGGATCGTATATTCTCCTACTTTGCTTTTCTTTAAAGCTTGTTTTGTTGGTAGTTTGAATGGTATGATTAGGGAAAGATTTTGGAAGAGTGATTTGGATAGGTGCTTGAAATGGACTTTTGTTAGTTTCACAGCCTCTGGGACACATGGTTACTGTTCTACAGACTTTGGTGACAAATCTCTCAGATTCTCACCAGGAAAATGGTAAGAAATCACAGCCAGGTTGTTCCTGTGTGAGGCTGGATATGTACAGCCAGATCTCTGTAAAAATGTTTGGCAATTCTGGCCTAATTCTGTAACAAAGCTTTCCCTAAATCAGGTGGTATGGCTGCAGTTTGGGCTATGCTGGGCTGTTTTGGCAGAGGAGAACAAACGCAGAGTTAAACAAGCTTTGAGGATTAAGAACGTTTAAAGCTACCTCTGTCATAATACAGTACAATATCATGCACTGCAGTGTTGAAAACAGAAATTTGGAGACATAAAATAACAAGTACTCTATCAATAGCTCTCAGGCATGGCAGTTTCATTTTTCAGCTGTTACTACAGATTTTCCTACGAAAGCATCACAGGAGGTTTCTTCTCATTTCTCAACTAAGCCATCTGTTGTATTCAGAGCTCAGGTTAGGTTACAGGTCCATTATACACACGAGTGCTGCAGCAAGCAACGTATAAGAAATGGTGCATATGGGTTGAGTAATGTTTTTTCAATATAAATAATTTTGTTCAAGAGCATGATGATTTTCTGGACGTCTGGCTGAGGGTCATCTTTTTTACTTCACACAAATACCCATGGCATAGCATGTCATCTTCCTCACAGAGCTATGAACAAGCGATGATTTTGTGTTGCCTCTTCATGGGTCTTAAGACATACTGATCTTTTCCTCATCATCTCACCAGACTAAACAGGTCACTAATGTTTTCAGTGTTGCTGCCTACTTAGTTATGTGACTTGTTTTGCTAACTTCCTAGGTTTATGTTTCCAAAAGTGATCTGTTGTGTTGTCCTGACCATGTTCACTGGCAATATTGTTTCAATATTACACGATGCATGAGGCAATTTAAACTCTGTCTATTTCAAATATTTTAACATCTGAGCTGCCTCTTCCTCACTGTGAAGAGCAGAAATTTTGCTGTATGAGGAGAAGCAGCAGCAAGGAAACGTTTGTTCTCCCTCTGTGCTTGCTCTTGTTGAGAGTTAGTAGTAAGGATTTGACTCAAGATCTTTTGCATAAACTTAATGTTTGCTCTATCATCTGGAATCCAAGTGTCGCACAGGGCTCAACTGTTAACTCTTCCTCTTTACTGATCTCCTTTATATCTCCATATACTTACTGTGGAGATGCTCCATATATACTGCAAAGCAGCTGCTTGCTAGTTCATTGCTACTCATGCATACCTACTATGTGCTCTGCATCATGTACATTATCTGTAAAGGCATCTGACAAGGTTTTAAGGCCCTATTTGTGCAAGCCCATGAGCATATTCAAGACTAGTAATAGTGTCCTTGTGAGGCACTCTTTGCTTCACAGGTATCTCATATTTAGCTGTCTGTGCATTTGCTAAGTGCAAAATATGTTATCCTTGAAGGCAATCTCATTCCATGCCTCCTGGCTTTGCTAAGGTTTTTATTTAAGATTTTTTCTTTATTTAATATTTTTTAGTAAATGAGCGGGTTTAGCATTGTGTATATTGGATTTGGATATTACTCACTTCTCCTGCTTTTTTTTCCTCTCCTCTGATATGAGTAAGACCCTCAATTCACTTGTTCCAATGATATGTTACTGTTATAGAAGTTTTAGGTAATGTCTTTTATTGGCACAGTGCCCCAAACTGGCACAATGCCTCAAGATTCTTGGCAGGGCACATATGAGAAATGCATCAACTGCTGTTATATATTAATTACATACTCTGATCCTCTTTCTGTGAAGAAGAAATTTGTCACTTAGTTTTGACCCTAGATCTGACAGTTGTATTGTAGTTGGGTACAGACCTATACCTGATAATGGTCTCTGTGCCTGTAGCTCCTCATACTCTTCACAGGCAGTTTGTGTTTGTTTAAAAACTTCAAGAAGTGCCAGAGTATTTCATAGAATAAAGTCACTGGCTGAGTGTCATTCTATCCCAGTCTGTTTTGTCTTGTTTTTAAAACTTTGCTCACTATACAGGAGTTACACTGAAATGTTCAGCTGAGTGAACAAAACAAATGGAAATCCCTGTACATGAGTGTGTGTTTCCCGAGTACGGTAACTTCTTTAAAGTAGTGAAAGACATTTGTTTGATGTTGAGGGTAATGACACCCATTATCCTCTTCGCATGAAGCTGGAGAAATCGCCGTTCATGCCTTGGTGCAGCTGTTTGGTGTAAGTGAGCACCCCCTCGAAAGAAGGGCTCTGCTGTGTCCCACACTGCTGGAACACTGGTGAGCTGCACTGGGCTGTGGCATCCACGATGCCTTCTGCAGCACCCGTGCTGCTGTAGTTAGAATGTGAGAGCCTGAGGGGGAAAAGCCAGGCTTTGAATAGAGAGGAATGTAGGCATGAAAACGAAAAGAGGAAAAGAAAATGAAGTTCAATTCTTTTGATAACAAAAGGAATAAGACATTTTTGTTCCTTTGTATCTGTATTTCTTGTTATAAAAAGAAAAACAGAAGTAAAAGGCCAGCTCACTGGTTTTCAGATAGACATGTAATTGAAACAGATATCAAAGCTATCCTTTATGCAAAAATTTATGCATAAGAAGGTGTAGTTTTGGGGTATGTTCTGGCTCCATGTTAGAAGACCCTTTCAATGAGAAGAATAGTTCTTTCTACAGGTCTTGTCATGTTTGCAGTATACAGTTTTACTTCAAATGGGCCTGTGTGTTCCAGCAGACAGCTGTACGAATAGCAGGACAGACTTAAGTGGGAGTATAATGAGTTGGCTGGTAAAAATGGAATGTGACAAAAATGCATGTGCAAGTTGTTTTCAATGGCACCAACATAGTTGTCAGCTGTGGTCGGATCACTCCAGAGAAAATTCTTTTTTTACAATCTTCTTCATTTTTCTTCTAATTTCAAAGAATGCAAGTTGCTGGTCGGGTTTACTTCAGCAGCTGTGGGTCTATCCCTTATAGGTTCTCAAAAGCCAGTTAGTCATCAGTGTAGGGATGTATGAGTCTATAAACAAAGTAAATATTTTAGAATCTTTTTTGCAATGGAACATGCATGATGAGAATATCAGCAAATCTAGTCATAGGGGCTGTTTCTGACTTTGAAAGATGTTTCTTATGGATAAATTCTTCTGTTGAATAAATTTTATGATTTTCATATTGTGTGTATCATTTGGTAATGAGTGAATGGTGGTTACTTGAGGAAAACAGTGAATATAAATGTGCCTGCCAGATTTGCTTACCTTGCATTCTGCAGTGTTATTATTCAAAGAATCAAAAGGCAATACTGTTACACCCAAAAACTGATCCACTGCCTGACAGCTGAAAAGAAACTTCTCCATTCATTTACTAAAAACTGAACATTTGAAGAATAGTGTTAACAAATGAAAAACATAAAAGATAATTCCCATTTTCTTTAAACAGCAGATTTCTCAGTGAAAATAATAATTTATGCAGTAACAAAGTATGAAAAGAAAATTAAGTGCTTACTAAACATAATACCAAAATTTATGCTTTGTGGAAATCCTAAATTTTTATTTTTTGTCTCTGATCTTAGCCTCTTAGTTGAATTTTGATGGAAAATTTGGACAATATATCTATAACCCTATTATGTTTAGATTTTAATGAAAAAAAATACCAAAATGTAACTCTTAATTATAATGCCTGGAAAATTTAAGTGTATTTCACAAGTAAGAAGGTGGTAGCTCAGAATTTTATCTGCAAATATAATAAAGAGTATATAATATATTAGGTGAATATTAGAGCACTTATTACTTCTATATCCCTCGAAAAGAGATTTTTATCCAAGGAACAGTTTGACATTTATTTAGCTAAGTAAGTTTTATGTTTATCAGACTGGCTTTCTGATAATAGCTGGCACAACAATAAAAGGCTGTGTTCAACTTCAGAGACAGTCTTCTTATGAGAACACAAAACTGGGGGGAAAAAAAATCCCTCATTCTCGTTAATGATTAAGAAACTTTGCTACAACTTTATCTCACCTGTTCATAGAAACATGTAGAGAGAGAGGTTTCTGCCTGCTTGGAGCCAGGTTGTAACTGTGAATGCACTAGATCAAGGAAAAAGGTCTATCTTCAAAGTGTTATGTTACTTATATTTAGAAAGTGGATTTTGGCTTTTATAATGAGAAGCATCAATTCTTTGAAGGACAGGCAAACAAAATAGCTAATAGTTGTGAAATTCAGAAGCATCGAAAACCAAGCCACAGTATTAAGGCTTACATTGTTATGTATGTAATTGAGCAAATAATTGTGTGTTTATATTCTTAAACACTCTACTTTCTAAATATGACTTTTTATTACATTCTATTGTTCTTGTTATGAAAAGACCCCCTGGCAGAACAAAAAAAAAAGTATTTTTTTATTGTTGAAAGAGAACTTCTGCTGTAGATAAAAGTACAGCTGTGGTAGTTTTCCCAAAGGAGTATAAATAAAGAAATACTAAATCCTTTTAAGTCTGAGCTGTTGTGGGCTTGCCAGCCCCTATCATGCAGTATTTTTTAAAAACAGAAAATCTGAGTTACTCTGTCATTAGGTGGAACTTTGGCTCAAGAGCTGAGAATCCTTCCATACTAAAGATGATATATTTCCAAAAAAAGTCCTAGGGAAATGAACACATCATATGCAGCTATCAGAACATATCCTGAGCAAAGCAGAGGAAGCTTTGTCCTTGTCAAAGAGGATGAAGATACAGTGCCTACACTGAAAAGCTGGTAAGAAAGGTTGAGTGATATCCTTGACTTGCATCTCCCCACAAAGCTCTGTTTTTCTTGCAGAACTATTTTGAAGCCCATCAAGAGGAAGGGATGGTAATCTCTCACATGGCTGTGGCTGGAGTGGGAGTCTGGATTGCCTTCACATCTGGATCTACTCTTCGACTGTTCCACACGGAGACACTGAAACACCTCCAGGATGTTAACATTGCCACACCTGTTCACAATATGTTGCCAGGTAGCTGAATTGCATGGTAACATTTTTGTTTTATCGCTGTTGTTCTCTGGTGCTGTAGATTAGGCCAGAATCAGAAGGTTCATCTTGGACTTTGAGTCTGGTAAGTGTGTCCTGACTATTTGCTTTAGTAAGCCATAGTCCATCTCCTGCCCAGGCAAACAATGTGTGCAGTGAGCTGGTTGGGTAACAGCTCTTCTCCTTAGAGGTTATCGATGTAATTAGATAGATAAGCAGGTGGCTTCTTCTGTTTGGTCATATTTTTTGTTTGACTGTGAAATAGTTGGACAATGTAATCTGTCGTGAAAATGTGTTTACTTTGCAGAGATTATCATTTGCTTCTGGAACCTTAGAATCAAGTACATGATGGAATCATTTTGCCTAGGATCTGGACCAAAAAACCACTTGCTTAATTTTAGTTACATCAGTAGACCCAGGGAACTCAGCTGAACCACTCACACGCTGCCATTTCAGTGTGAGTTCAGTGTTTTGCTGACCGGAGCTCTAATTTGTTGAATTAAATGGTTAGTCTTAAATGAAACCTATGGTTATTAGGATAAAATTTCACAGCTCTTCATGTGTTTCAAGACAGAAGCTGTTCAACAGGCAGTTGCAGTGGCTTGTATCAGTTTAGCAAGTGAGTGACAAGGACCTCAGTATCAGCAAGGACATCGGGTGGGAGCTGGGGCAGTGCTGAGAGGAGAGAGACAGAAAAGTGGTACTGGCATGGCTGAGCATGAGGTATCCATGAGTAGACAACCATTCTTCCTGTCTTTCCCTGCTTGTAGACTGGAACAGACCAAGCTTCTGCAGTTTTTATGGGCAATGTGTGTGCCAGCTTTATTGCTTAGTTTTTCTAGCAGGAGCCAGTTCTTCCCACACAGAGATTGTATTTATATTCTCACAGGAGTAAGGTATAAATCTTACATCAAAAATGTTTCACTTCTTCAGTCTCTTCTTACTGTGTTTTCTTTCAGGTGACATTAGCTTTGCAATAAAACTGTATTATAAATTGTGTCTGTCTGTCATGTTCTAGAGAGGGTGTTTTTTACATGAGATGTTTGACCATAGCTCCAGCACTGAACAGCAGCAAATCACCTGCCTTTAAGTAGATAATTTGATTGAAATCATCACAATTATGCAAAGAAATCAAGATCAGTTGTAAAAAGATTAACTTCTATTATGTTCTGCTGTTCATAGCGGGGGGAAAAAGGGACGTAGGACCTCCCTTATACGTATTTTCTGCATATAAAAATATTCAAAAATTTAGCTTTGTGTTCATTGCCATAGCAATAAAACTGCTGATATAACATACCATTATTTTTGTAAGAGTTTTAGCTAATTATATCTCCTTGGTATCATTCTTACCCATTTTAGTTCCTTTCTTTTTTTTCCTCGTGCCTTCACAGCACACCAGTGAATGGAAATGGAAGTTTATTTTGGGAGTAGAACATTATTACAGCAAATGTTCAAAGGGAGACTCCTTTCTAAAAATGAAATTTATTTCAATTATTTAGCAGCAGCTCTCAGGCCTGTTTATATGATCTCAAAAATGCTGCAATACCAAAAGCTAAAAGACAGAGTAGTAGGAGGCTTACATAATAAAGCAGCGGTAAGGACTAAAACAGCAGTTTTGGAACTAAAAGGAACTAAAGAATAAATCAAGTTCTGTCTAGTATATACTGAGATAAAAAAGAATAAAAAACCAGCAAAGTGAAACTGAATTACAACACAGTGAAATAGCTTTGTATTTACAATATATATATTTGCCTTCTTGGGAGATTTTTATGATGTTTAGTTTTAAAGGAAACAACAGCTCTGTTAGTTTTCTGAAATTCAACAGAAGTTCCTTAACGTGCAAAAACAACAGATAAGTAAAAATCCAAGTGGTATTGAAATGAGGGAAGAAATTGGTGTGAAAATATTGCTAAGAGTCTTAAGAAGAGAGATTAAAAAGGCAAGATCTCTATAACTTCGAAGAAGCTGGACTTCTTTTCCCAGGATTTTAGTAGTAACAATATGTAACACTGGCCCGATAGGCTACCTAGAGATGTCATCTCTGTCTTCGCTTAAAGTAATGTAAATAAGAGGAACGTTGCTTCATTAAGTTAATGAATTTTTTTTTGTTGTTATACAGTACAAGTGAAAGAAAAACTTACTGTCACTGTCAGGAATGGTTACTGAGAGTTACAGTACTGTACTTAAAAGATAACTATAGTAACTAAGAGGAGTAGGAGGGTCTCATAACCTTAATAATGAGTTCTCATAGCATTAAATTTTCTCAATTTTGTCCTTAGGAGAAGACAGTTTTAAATATCATTGCTCTTTGTCTTGTAAAGGGTGTACCTTCTGTGCTTTGGGAAAGACAGCACAGTGGGCAGGACAGAATCACAGGGGAGTGAAGTGGCACAGAAGGCGATTGTCCTTATGATTTGGTGAAGTTTAGTAATACAAAAAAGCAGACTGTGTCTGGCAGATTCTTTTATCTGCTGGAGGTAATTTTAAATCTGTGGCAGTCCACTTATGACTGTTGGAGCTGGGAGAGCTCTCACTTTCTGGAGTTATGGAAAGTTTGTGTGTAGGAATGCAGGACTGGAAATGAAACCAGGGTCACAGGTTGGTGACTGTGGGATAGACATTTAGTCTAGACTGGTCTGCACTACCTTTACTTCATATATCATCAGAAATATTTCTTAATGTATAACAAGATTGTGTTGTGTAACGAAAGACCAAATGCCATGTGAGAAGGGAAGAGAATGTTTGAGAGGAAGAACGTCATCATTGTTATAAATCCAGCTAGCAATTTATTTCACTGTCTAGTAATCCACAGTATAGCTGGATTGCTTTTAAGGAGCCCAAGCACAGCTCTGTTACCTTAACAGAGGGCATACTGAGCAGCAGAGAAATCTATTAACATTTGAAGACAAATACACACCACTAGTGCAACATACTTAATTTGTAGAGCAAGTTTATGCTTAAATGTTTGTGATCTGTAGTTGAAGGATCAACAAAGGCAGTTTTTCACCAGCCTTTGTCACAGCTCACACCAAAAAAAAATAATGCTGTACATGAACAGACCACTTGTTTTCTCATAGTCACAGTCAGTATTTTATTAAAGAACATCTTTAAACATGTTTTTGCTCTCAGCTGCAAAACAATTTGCCCTTTTAAAGTGATTACTGTGACCTTGATACTTCATTGCTCATGTGGATGATGACAGGTTACCTGTTTAACAAAGAGATGATTTCTGCTAAACTTGCTGTATTCTGTTTATATCCATATATCCTCTAGTGGCATGTGTGTTTCCTGGAAACAGATGACAAAAGCAAAGGAAAAAAAAGTATCATTTCCTCTCTACAGAAAACAAACTCTACTATGAGGCTTTACAGCTTGCTTTTTTCCCCACCCTGCCAGGTTCCAGACCATGAAATGCAGTTGCTTTATGATCACACTGCTGGGAAATGATAAAAAGACGAGAAAATGTTAGGTCAGCCCAGCAGATCTGTACAGTGGCCTGGTTTTTTACATTGTAAGAGCAGCATGGCCATGTAAGAGGATATGCAGCAATGTCCTTGCACCTACTTGAGGCTGAATTCAGATCTATGGGGATTTATCCAGCTCTGGTGGTTGTTGTAATGGAGACCTGAGAAGGGTGAACATAGAGCTGACCATGCGCAGTAAAACCATTTGTCCATATATAAGCTTAAATATTGGCTTCAGTTCTTGTAAAGTCAAGATCATAGGCAGATTATTTTACAGGTTTTAACAGTTTTTTCCTCACTGGGACAGTGTGATCTAAAAGTCGTTATTTAAAGATGAGTATTTTATTGGTTTTAGCATATATGTTTATAATTTCCCCTTCTTAGCTTGTTAATTTTTCTGCTTACTGCATAATACATTCTGGAGAATTGGACTGACTATTTTTCTCTGAATTTGAAATATATCAAAACAAAAAGTCAGAAAATAAGAAAGATAAGTATGATTTCAAACCTTGGCTAGCAGATAAATTAATATTTTAAATTAGTATTTTTTTTAATCGATATATATTTTTTTAGTTGTTTCATGTTATTTCAAAGTATCTTCTCCAATGCAGATGTTTCCTGCTTTTCCAAGATTTCACAGCAAGCAATTTTTGTTTTGACCTCGCTATAGCTGCTTTCATGCTTTAGGTTGTGCTCAGTGTTAAAGATTCTAAGTTGCTGGCTGATAATTTGCTGGTTTTGCCTATGGAAACAGTAATGCATATTTGCCAGTTTTCCCAGGTAAAAATTACTGTCTAAAAGTTGCTTCAGGTTTGGAGTATGAAATCATTAATATAATGTTATCTTTTAAATGCTTAAAAAGCATTCAAGACTTTTTGTTTAAAAATGGGAGCATCTTGCTTCTGCAGGGGATTGAGAGGCAACAATACAGCTGGAGCTTTTGATAATTTTTAGAAGTTAAAAAATTGTACTCAAGTCCTTGTGTAGTTTGTAAAACAAGCTCTAAGTTAAGCTAACCTTAGCTTGCACTTGCTGTGGCACAAGTGGTAGGAGAGGACTCACATGTCATATATAACTTGAGCAAGCCTGAGCTCTAAATCACAGAATTCAAATACTGATTTTTGAAAACTCCAGAACACAGAGGTGTTTGGGCATTACTGTTGAAACTTCTTTTGTGCTGAAGGAGTGCCTTTGTGTGCTTTGTTTTGGAAACTAAATTAATCCCATTAATATCTCAAAAAAGCCAAAACAAAACCAAAAAAACCCTAACACCAAAACCCAACTAAACAAAAAACCCATCGAAAAGGCAAACACCACGCTTCAGAAGATTTGTAATTTGTGTACAACATAGACCATCCTTGCTTATTTAGCTGAGGAGGGATGATGCATCCTACCAGCATAAACATCTATAGTTCATGGAACTCAATGTAGGAGTCTCTGAAGGTCTGCATGAGTAGATGGAGCCTTTTAAACTTGTCCTTGTTACACTTGCCAAGTATGACCTAATCATTGTGCCTTTAGGGTGTTCTAGGATGCACTTTTAGGTAGACGGAGCTTGGATTCCAGATCTGACCCTATGTGAACCTCTTAAAACACACCATTGCTGGGTTAATATTTTAGTTTTGTCAAGTTCTGTGAGGAAAGACTTGGACTATGGTGTGCCTCCTGTTTTCCAGCCAAGTGCTTTGGGCTACAATCAAGCTGCTCCTTCTCTGCTTTTCCAGTGAGTCTGTAATTCATATATTCTTGGATGTAAATTAGGTCAGCTTCAAGTGACAAGACAGAAAATGCATTCGTTTGTGAAATACCATAATTAAGATCCTTCTCCAAAGTATAGAACATGAGGGTTCACTCAAGTTAAATCAAACATAGAATCCAAATTCTCGACCTACTGATGAAGTGATTCACAACTTGAGAGCTATGATAAAGATGGAATGACCACTCTCTTACATGTAGAGTTAATAATAAATCCAAGAATGTGTACGTTTTGAACCTTAAACTCTCCGAGCTTCGTGCAGAAGCTTGGGCAGATCATAGTTTCCATTTCTGAAACTTGTCAAGGCCATTTTGAAAATCCACCTAAACTGAATCAAACATATTTTTAGTCAGCATTGCAAGCAAAAATTCCTTTATTTTCATTAGAAAAATAGCAATCCTGTAAATAGTGTTGTAGAAAATCATAGAATCATGGAGTAATTTTGATTGGAACTTACTCTAGAGGCTGTCTTGTTCATTCTTTGTGAAGAAGGCCTGATTAGACCTGGTTGTTCAAGGTCTTGTCCAGCCAAATTTTCAACACTTTTGGATAGGATGGAGATTTGACAACATCTCTGAGCAACCCATTGCAGTTTTTGACGACCTTTATGGTGATGCAGCTTTTCCCTGAATAGAATACAATTTTCCCATGCTCTAAATTTGATCTGTTGTATCTTATCATATCACTTGTGCACATGTGAAAAGAGTCCGACTGTCTTCTGTGCATCGTTCCATCAGGTAGGTGCAGACAGCGCTTCCTTTAATATCTCCAGTCTCCTGATCACCTTGGTCGCTTTCCATTGGACTTCTTCCAATACGTCAATGCCATTCTTGTATCCGGGGACCCAAACTCAGAGAGGTGGACATAGCACTTCTGATAGAGTTTCACAGATTAAAAACTAGGAGAAAAATTAATTGTGAACAGGCTTGAGTCTTGAGTATAGTGTGTTACTGAGTACTGTGAAGTGAAATGCCTTTCAGTTTTACAATTGGGAATATACGAACATAGCCTCTTCATAAAAGCATCTTCGTAGAGACAGTCTGAGTCTACCTTTAGATGCTGTGGTTCGGAGATTTAGGGCAGAATCTTTCAGAAGTTCCAGTAGTATTTAAACTATGGATGTAAAGTGTAATACCATAATCCAACAAAATATTTGCCTTTGCAGTGAGTGCTTTGCTGAATTGAGATGGTACAGCTGATTGTGTTTACCTGAAGTTACTTTGATCTAGGCAAAGGTCATCACTCTTCAGTAACGGAGCACTTGCTAAACTCCACAGGCCAGCAGCGTGTCTCTGTGACCAGCCTCCTGGTGTGCCATGGTTTATTGCTGGTTGGAACAAACCTGGGCATAATAGTAGCGTTACCAGTGCCACGCTTGCAGGGGATTCCCAAAGTAACTGGTGAGTGAAATTTCTCAAACGGATCGAGTACTGAAGATCTCACTTCTCTTCTGCCAGTAACTTAAGTGAACCTGCCAAATTATATGTATTGTTTAGATAAAAGTTAAAGCTGTGTGATGAAATTATACTTGTTATTCTTTCCAAGCTTTACAGTATTATCTAGATACTTGTCTAGTTTTGTCTCAGTTGTTTGAGAGGGGACAACTGTTTTTCTTGAAGCAATAGGCATTAATCCTGTTGGAGTACAGCCAAATATATGAGGATGAGAAAAGAATGCAGACAGTCTTTTTTCCAGATTTGGGGAGAATAGATGTATTAGGTTTAGAGACACAGATACTGAAAAAGTAGCCTGTTGTCTAACTGGTTTTTGAATAAATTGGTTTTGTTCCCTTTTCCCCCAAACTGGAGACTTGGAATATATGAGAGTATATATTTCATTTTTTTAACAGTGATCAAGGTTTTTGCATTCTGGAGAGATGTATTTATTGAGTTCCTTTCATATTACCACATTTGAAATACAAACAAATAAATGCTGCTGTATCACTTTACAAATGTTTAAGCTGCTAGCAGAAGCAAGGTTTTAAAAGTGTGTTTAATAGGGGCTTCTTCCCAGTGTTTTAGATTCAGAATTCTGCTCAAGCTTCTGTGTTGCGAAGGGAAGCTGGCAGATTTTATGAGGCAAGCTGTTTGCAGCTTCCTCCAGGGGAAAAAAAAAAAAGCTTATGTAACTTTGCAAAATGAAAATGAGATCCTCTGTGTTCAGCAAAATACGCAGCAATAATCTGATATGACACAGGATAAATGCTTTGTAAAAATCTGAAACCTATCTTAGGTGAAAATAAATGCAATACAAGAATATGCATAGTTGCAGAATCAAAAAATCTCTCATTCTTCCATTTTCTGTTTCTATTATTGTGGTTTATGTCATATATTCTTGCCTTATCTGGGATCAAGATTTGTCAGATTTCACAGATCTAGCAATGTTGCATTTAGAGATCTGTTTTTATAGTCTTTGATAACTGTATTTTGAATTTAAAAACCTGTGGCTTTTCTCTATTATGTTTCCAATAGTGATAATTCATCTTTATATGATTGTATGTTCTGTAAAAGCAGAATGTGTTTTCTTATAACATGAAATGCACTAGGGAGTTAGGGATGGATGTAGTGATTCATAAGGTTTGTGGGCTTTTCCCCTTGCTGGCCTAGCTCTTTTTCATATTGTAGCTTACTTTGTAGAATTCAATTTATTTTTCTTCCTTTTTTTGCTGTAAAAGGCACATCTACTGATAGTGTTACAGCTTCTCTATTTGGCCATGTGCAATTTGTTTTTCATACATTCTAATGATTTGCACTGTGTAAATCTTCCTCGTACCACCAATATCCCACTGATTAAATACTTAGTAAAAAAANAATAATTAAAAAAAAAAAAAAAAAAAAAAGAAAAAAATGATTGTTCAGTCAATTTGTTATGAATCTTTCATGGTAACTAGACAACCAGAAGGGTGAGTTTTAGTTCCTGTTATATATCGTGGATGGGTCTGTTGCAATGAAACAGATGTTCTTATGCTATTCTGGAGAGGTACAGAGGTAGAACAGGATTGATTTGGAGTACACAAAATATGTGGAGATTACTGGAGAAAACTCAGTGTTACATTTGTGTTGATGCCAGCTAAAATGTCAGCAGTATTTCTGTACTCATGTTGTAGTGAGAACAGAGCACAAAAGTACATCATCTAAAGTTCATATGCCATATTTCAGCTGATTTACTAGTACAGTCCTAAAACACTTGCGGTAGAACATTATTTTTGTACTTATTTTTTTCTGTAAATAGCATACACACAAGGCGAAAGACTGGATGCATATACTAGGGCTTTAAGAGTTATGGTATTCTGAGCAAATTTCATGAACTAATTATGGTAGAAGACTGTGGTCTGAGAAATAATGTTCTTTAATTGTGTCTTTTCTTTTGGCTCCAGGAAGAGGAATGGTGTCATACCATGCACACAATAGCCCAGTCAAGTTTCTTGTAACAGCTACGTCTATAAACAAGAAGAACAGAAACAAATTGAGGAACAGCCTCCCTCCTGGCTCAGAACCTAAGGACGACGACCAAAAGAACATTCTGCACAGTGAAAGACCAGGCTCTTCCCTTAGTAACACCCAGGACACTGCAGTTTGGCTGGGGGATTCAGTAGGGTCCATTGCACAAAGAAGTGACTTGTCATCATCTTCTGGATCGCTTACTTTGTCTCATGGATCAAGTTCCCTAGAACACAGACCAGAGGACAGTAACATTTATGAGCTTTTGAAGGATCAGAACATCTCATTTAAAAGTAAAAGACAGAAATCTAAGAAAATGAAAGCAAGTTCAGTATTAGTAATTTCTGGTGGCCAAGGACACAGAAGAGTGAACAAGAAGACCAAGCAGCAGCGACAGGATGAACTAGTGTCTTCAGTGATGGTCTGGCAAATCCCACTATTAAATATCTAACTGAACTAAATCCAATATTGTTCTTGCTATTAAAAAAAGTGTGATATCCTTTTGTGGCTAATGCCAGCTTAGGACCCAAGCGGATAGACTTTATACACCTGGGAGCAATTTCGGTAGGCTTGGATCACAGGATTAAGGGTGCAAGTCTTCACATACTTAGAATATTGTGCAGCGTTAGAGTATTGGAAAATGTTTAGCTATTGGTGCTGTCTTTGATACTTAGGAAAAAAGGAACAGTTAGGAACTTTTAAATGGTTTTAGAATCTCTTACCTTATTTATACTCACATTTATAAATATCCTAATTATGTTCTATAGCACTTAGGGAAAGCAAGAAAGACATGCCATGTCTCATGCTGGTTTCTGCTTACATAAATCAGTTGTTCCTACTTTTTCCAAAGTGACATATTGCATGGAAGTGTAGATTTTAACAAATTAGCAAATATTTTTAAATAATAAGTAGTCTAATGCGAGCTAATATTAATTTGGCAAGAACTATAATAGTTTAAAACTTCATTCCACAAACTAGAGTTTGGTTGGAACAAAACTGGCTATATTAATTAATTGGTATTTGTTTATTTCAACATAGAACGTAGATTTTTTAAAATACTAATTTCTAATGCTCAGTATTAATACAAATGTTGCAGTACAAAAAGCACATTAATTTCCTTGGTAGGTGCAATGTGTCTGAAACTTGTTTTTGTTACACAGAAAGTTGCAAGGATGCGATGGCTTCAGGCAAATAGAAAATACAGATACAGGACAGCCGTGCATTGTAGTGCCGCTAACACATCCTCCCTCTGTAACTCAATATCAAAGCTAAACATGGACTGTAACATTTTTAAGCAGGCATGCACATCCAGTAAATTAATAATGAAGTTATTAATTAAGTCATTAATTGGGAAGATATATACTAATATAGGAATATCTATAGGAAGTGCAGGTAATCACTATAGGTCCTACATCAGCTAAGTTGTGCTGTGTCCCCAGGCAAGCATCTATCAAATAATGTCACAGCACAACAGCAACAGCAGAGATATGGTCATACCTGAGTGGCAGGCACCTCCTTTCACTCAGTTTCAGCAAAGCACGGTCCTGTAAATGGGTTTTGGGAAAGTGGGGTGCACAGCTTCATTCCCTCAGATGGGCAAGTTGTCACTTTGGTACTGTTAGAGGGATGAGTTGTAAGTAGGGACCTAATCAATGTTTTATTCATGAATTGAGGTATTTCCAAAGGAAACTTTGAATTTGGGATTCATACTGAAGTTGCCTGTTGCACTAATCTCTGCACATGTGAAATAGAAGACAAAAGCTTCAGCTCATAAAGACATTGCCAGAAGCAGTGATGAGACACATCCTTCAGTCAAAATCTGTTTAATGCAGGTAACTTGTTGAATAGTTGCTAGGAACATTCTTTCCCCTCATCAAGAGACTGAAATACAGATAAATTAGAATGATTAAGTTTCAGTTTTGTTAAGAACTCTGTTCAGTTCAGTTCAGTAAAATGCCAATTAAGTATATCTGAAGTAGAACGTTTGTCAGATGTATGCATTGACTAGAATCAAATAAAACTTCTGGCTACTTTGGTACCATTATTATCTCGGTAAGAGGGTGATTTGCCCTGAGATTGTTTCTGCAACTTCTAATTCAAAGCCTTGATTCCACCATGTTTTGTTTCAATCTGCCTAGTTTAAAAATCACTACCAACCATACTGGCAGTGTTTCCCAGCACGTGCCATTTCAAGGCAAACAGTGCTACAGACTGAGGCATTTTGTTGGATATAGCAGTAGGGTTGGGGTTTTTAAAATGTTGCTGAAATTTATTTTCTTAATTTTGCAGCAGATTTGTGTACATCTTACATTTTCAATCTTGTCTGCTTTAAAAAGCAAACCTCTATCAAGGTGACCCCAGTATCGATGTGTAGGCTGACTGAGCAAGTTTGACAGAGCTCTGGACTAACATCGGGTCTTCCCCGATGCCTGACGCCAGTGAGTGGGACAGAGGGAATGCTGATGAAGGCAGTCTTTGCCTTCTAAGTGGCACCAAAGCAGGCCTTTCAAAATCAGGTATGCATCCTGGTTTCAGAGGCTTTGCCCACATGCCACATTCCTGATTAGAACAAGATTCTTGAGCCATAATAGCATGGATTTCAATGAGTCACAAAGGATACTTGTTACAGATGGGATTGTAGGCTTAGGATCTTCATTACTGTTTTGTGCTTTTACTCCATGTCTTTTGCTGTGTGTCTTGCAACTTCAGTTGTGTATTGTCAGTGTTGGCATAGGCTTAGTGTTGGCTTGAGTCCTGGTAAGGAAAAAAAAAGGCAAAAAAAAGCAGAGTGCCTCTAAGCCAGGCAGCTGGCAATATTTTCCCGAGTTTTCTTCTTCTCCCCGACCTACTGCCTAGGCTCCCCTGGCTTGAGAGATCAAGGCCAGTTTCATTTTCTATACTCTTCCATTGCTATGGCCCTGGGAGCTGCTCTTTGCCCACTGTGTGGAAGTACTACATTGTACAGTTTAATGTATGTATACTGGAAAACAAGTTAAAAGATTCTTCTGTGTATAAAGCATATATAATCTAGTATCCATTTGCTACGCTGCAGCAAAAAGACCACAGGTTTTATTCCGCATGCTCCTTGGGCACAGTATTCCATGTCCCTGCCTTCAGGACAGGAGAATCGTGTCTACTCCCTGATGGATCTTGATCACTAGGAGCAGTAAGCAGAGTCCACCACATACTCAACTGGAAATCCATGCGTGGTGTTATTACAGAATCCTCTAGCAGTAATTCATGAGAGTTGTAAAGAGAGAGTTTTCCTGTCTTTCAGCTGAAATGTAATTTTCTTCAGTTCTATCAATAAAACGGTAGAAACAAAGTACAAATCTGCTCTTCTGAGAGTACACTGGAGTTTTGCCAGTGACTTCCGTAAGAAGAGAATGGGTCCCTCATTCAATTCCCCTGTTTTGAAAATACCTATTTATCTTACTAAGCTGTAAAGCAAAAAAGAAGCTGTATGTCTGTTTTTAAAAATACATATTGTCATGAACTAGATTTTAGTAACTAACTGAGCACAAGGTGCAATGTTTCTTTCTGACATGCAACTTTTACTGGTATGACCTTACTATGAAAACAGGCAGGAACCTAAGTTTCTCTTACAGCTGGCAAATAGTCCTTATAGCTGTTGTAGACTCTGCTGCTAGGAGGTTGGATTTTGCTTTCTGATACTGCTTTTCTAGATTAATAGAAGGTATGAAAATAATAGGAAAAAAGGGGAGCAAATGTAACCACTACGATATATTCTATATGTTTTCTAACACATAGTAGTGTCTTTTGTAACATGAGCCATAAAACTTGTGTATTTATGTTCAAAGTATAAATTGAGAAAAATGTTTAATAAAAAATATCATAAAAATTACCTTCAGAAGAACATCTTGGGTTGTCATTTTAACTAGAAGGCTAGAATTTGGGTCATGCATTAATGAATAATATATATATTAATGGACTCATGCAAGAGAAAATGGGATATGTAATTAGGATGACAAAGATGAATATTTTTTTAGTTTTACATTTCTACAATTTAAATGCCAGCAAATGCAGTTTCTGAAAATTATGCAGTCATTTATTATAAAGTTTGATTACTGTATCAATGGACCCAAATAGTGTCTAAGCAGTAGAATTTCTACTATGCTGTCTGTGTGGAGTATGCATCAGCACTTGGGCAGCATGCATGCTGCATAAAAATGAGAAGCATTAATTTTGAAAATGAGTATTGCAGAGCAAAGGCTTTAAGAGAGGAAATTAATTTTCAGTTGCTAACAGGCAATTCTTTCTAATTAATGTGCCCTAAAGGATATATACATAATCTCATGATTGTGTTCAGATACAGAGACCTGTATTTATCAGACTCAGCAATAGCCATTTCAAGTGTACCTGTGCTAGTATAAACAAACAAGAAGAGTTACTGAGAATTGTTTGGTTGCTAGGAAAGCCTGCCTTTCTGCTCCTGGCTTTATACCACATCTCTTTAATACATGGTTCTGAAAAACATCAAATCATATGAGCGCAGGATACCTGTGCACACCTGGAGACAGATTCTGTCCCAATGGGAATTTACAGTTCATTATTTATGTGACAATCTGAGGGCTAAAATTGCTTACTGCCTCTTTGAGAGAGGCCTGAATATTGGGAAGGGTTTCCTGAACTGTGGTTCAGTGCTTAAACTTCACTGTTCCTCTCTCTTCTGTCCTATTTAATTTTCTAATTGCATATAGACAAATTGGTTTTTGTAAAATGTATTTGGAGGCGAGAAATATCAGTCATTTGAAAGATGCAGCTGTAATGGAAGGTTCTGTATGAGTTAGTCCATTGCAATGAGTGATACCATGGTGCTGATAACTATATTTTTAGATTGCTTTACATAGCTTCATAGTAATACTTCACATAATAATAGTCCTGTTAAGAAGGCAGATTAATATCTGTAGCTAGGAAGAAAGTAAGTTGAAAAGCATTTGCGTGACTTGAAGCTATATGATGAGTCTGTAAAAGCACACAGATTAAAGCCATTGCTGCTCTCTAAGGCCATGATTAGTCCTTTAAACAATCCCCTCCTTGCAGGCATCCTGTACCTGTGGTGGTGGAAAATGTCTGTGTGAGTAAATTGGCCAGGACTAGGGTGACAACTGGAGCACTGAGCTGTGATCACAGGTAGTAGCTGGCTGGCTGGGGTTGAGCCTGGCCTGGGCTGCTCCCATCAGACAGCATTGGTAAAGCCACTTACCTGCTGTATTTTAGGGCCTGATTAACTACGTGGATGTAAATTGCGTGGTGCCATTTGCAGAACAGGCTTTCTACCTCTGGTTTCTTGATACTGATACAGCCTTGCATGTATCCATACAACCTTGCTGTGGGATAGTTGCCTAGCAGTCTGGAACTTGGGACCCGTCAGGAGATAGAAACACCTACTAGCATAGACTTGACATGTACCATACAGGTACCAAGCTGGTATGAAGCGTGCCACTGTTAATCTGGGATGGTTCATCAGCTGCTTGCACCATGCCACAGCTCAAAATTCTGGTCTACTTCCTATACCTTTTTTAAGATTTAGGGGCTTTATAGCTGTACGTAGAATCTACATCCCGTTTCCTCACGAATGCAGCATACACACTGCCAGAGCTATCTGCTATTCAATTTGAGAAATCTAGCTTGAGATTTTTCAGAATTAGTTGCTGCTGCCTTGTAATTGTGCTTATTTGATTAACAGCATTTTCTTTAAAGACATGCCCAGCTACCAAACTGCCAGAAACACTCTTTTCCTCCTAAAACAAAGAGTCAACAAAGCAACACTGAAACAGCTTCAGATGAAAGGATCTGAAAATTTCCTAGCAAATGAAGGTTTACTGTGTGACTCCATTTGAAATGCAACAATGCCGATATATGACCAAAAGTGCTTCAAGTGCTTTGGCCAAGCTCCATAAACCACATTATAAAGCAGTTAGTCTTTCACAGCATGACCTTCAAAGGTGTTCAAAGGGATTTTTTTTTCCTCCAGCAGAACAGGCCTTGACAGCAGAACTGCAAGTTCTGCTGTTGTACATATTGTTGTACTCCAGCGATAATCACGGTTATCATTACTGTGTGTCCCAACCTACAAGATGAGCCAGAACACCTAGGATTAAAATGACACACCTTGAGGGAGATGATATCATTGTAAGAATTCACTGGAAATACAGCTTCAGGAGTATTTTGACATCAAAAGAATCAGCTGAGCCTCCAGCAGTTTTCTCAAAGCACTGAAGTACCTGATTTCCACTGAAACCTATGTATCTTAAATGCCCAAATGCAGGTAATGAGTATGGTTTTAAATTCAAAAATCTTAGCTACAGAGTTACAGAAGTTTCATTTTTCCATTCTCTTATTCCACATTGGAGAGACACTCTATGGGTTTCAAATTGAGCATCAGGATCACCTTTAATGTGGGCACAAAAACTGCATTCGCTCACGCCTTCCAAATCAAATTGTTTAAACTGTTTCCTGTGGGCTTTTCTGGTTTGCTCTGTGTGCATTTCAAGTTGCAGAACATGCCTGCCAGACCACACTAACTAAATGCTTTTTAGTGTTCCCTTTCTAAGGAGATTTTTTTTCTGTAGAGTTGGGGAGCACAGACTGTGTGCATTAATGAGGAGGATTACCCCCAAGATTTGTAAGAGCAACCACTCTTCTGCAGTGTTGTTCAGAGCAGCCTGTGATGCTTTTAATCCTGATCACAAGCAACTGACACCATCAGTTAACTTAAGCTGCATCTGCACTGCTGAACTCAAGAGCACTTCAGAGGTTAGACACACACCATGAGGCTGTAGCAGGTGGGATCCATGTGCCAGTCCTTTCCTTGCCTTTCAGGTGAGCAAAGCTGGTTATAGCCTACATTGATGCATGATAACATTTCATATGGCATTTGGGGAGAAATGTACAGATAACAAGGTATTTTGCTCATAGGCCATAGTCATAGACACATGTAGATGAGACAGGCAATGGGACAATCCGTGGCTGTAATGGCTGGGAAGAAATGACTGGATAATCTCAGCAATGTAAAGAGCAAGGATAGGCTTTCATTTCTTTTTCCAAATTCTTTTGGGTTTTATTTTTAGCACATTAGGGGATGATGTGCACATTTTCTCAATTGTTCATCTAAATAAATGCTGTGTATTCCCTATCTTTTAACCTTATCAGATGCTTTCAACCTCCTTAGAACACTCTTTTGGGTGGCAAAAGTCTGTGGTAATAAAGTCTTTTTTTCTTTCTTTTTTTTTTTTTTTTTTAATGCTGGTTGCTTTTTCTTAAATTAAAACCAATATTGATTTGTCTCTGGTGCACAGAAGTATGCAACCCTAAACTGAAGTAATTTTCATGATTTGTTTTTCCTTACAACTACAAGGCTCTATCTGCTGCAACCTGATAACCCTCATGGTGCAACCAGCACTTTTTTTTCCAATTCTGCTATCTGGGCGTGTTACAGGGATGTGTGAAAAATAATACACACAGGATGATGGCTTGGCCCAGCATCAGATGAATACAACATATCATGTGTAACATGTATACAGCATGTATAGGTTTTGTACTCAAATATAAGAAAATGTATTTTAGGCATCTTTGCTCAGCAGAAATACAATAAGTATTTTTTGTGTTCCAGCAGTAGCATCAAACCAATCCTTGCGGCTGTTGTATAACAACACCAAGAAGCATTTCACACTGAAGTGTTCAGCTGTTAAACACAGGATGAGCAAAAGAAGTCAGGTTTTCTTTTCTCTTTGTTTTGTTTTGGTTTTTACATGTTGGCTTCTAGCCATGAACCAGATCTCTGGGCACTGCAGGGAACATTGACATCAGGTACGACCACTATGTATCTGATACTCCAGTATCTATTCACAGAAGGAATACCAGCAAGTTTCAACTATTATCTGTTCCAGAATTTTGATGCTGCAACATTTATTTTTTCAATACATCCTTGTGCCAATCTAAATCACAAAAATAACTCAACAAAACAACCAACCCAGAAAACTAAAAATAGCCTACCAACAGCTTTACACGTGCAAAGACACTGGTGGCAAGTCTGTGCAGACGTACCAGTCCTGCCTAGTGTGCTGGACACGTGCCCACAAGGTGATGGACTCAGCAAGCAAAGACTTCAAAGCCCACCTAATCAGCTGGGTAAATAATTAAGCATGGATCCATATGCAGCCCCATGCTGCCATGGGTGGACTTACCTGCAGGATTCTACTCTGCTTACTTATAGAAGCTAGCCAGCATATGCTATGAGCTACACTCTGAGCCTGTTATCTAGGAAGGCTTAGAGCTTCTTGCTTCATAGGATGTGGAGTGAATATTTCATCTGGATAAAATAATTATTTGGTTAAATTATTCCTAACCTCCTTAAATGAGAAGTTCTGCCGAGAATCAACCACCTGAGACGGATGATTAATTTTTGATGTGACCTACTGGCTAATTTTGGCTGAGGAACTGTGCATTTGCTCCAGCTACCAGGATAGCCCAATCCTGCATGACAGCCTCCAAGCTGGGACTGGCAGCAATGCAGCTGCTGGTGCAGCCAGTGGGAGAAAGAAAAGAAACATATTACCTTGCCCTGGAAGAGCATGGCCCTGATAAGCTCTGAGCAGATGTGCTCTGGATCAGGATGCTGTTTGGTGACCCTATCATGAGAAAGACATTCAGCACTACTGCCTGTTTCTGCACTGGAGACATCACAGTATTATGCCTTCCAGAAGTAATACTTTGTTTTGTCTGATATGGATTAAACAGAAAGGTGTGTGAGACGAAAAACCTTCCCACTACTCTTTCTTCATTTTTTTTTTCTTTTTAACCAGAGAAACACTTGATAAAATTATTTTGTTCCAAACTGTATTTTCTTTTTATTACTGAGCACCACTGCTAGTACATGAGAGACACAGAGCATGAGCTGCATGTCCAGAAGGAAGTCTGCTGTATGTGACTGGGCAGGGGCCACCTGAGGTTTCTGGGACAGAACACAGCAAATGCTTCCCTTCTTGCCTCTACTCAGCACTCGAGTGTTGTTGCCCCAGGCTAATTGCCCCTTGCAGAACACAGGATCTCAGCAAGTCCTGATGGCCAGTAGCAGCGTTACAATAATCTATCAGTCCCCTTGAATATATGTCACATCGGCTGGGCTACAGAAATGCATGTCTGGCACCAAATTATGTATCGTGTAAACGGTGATTTCTGATATGGTACCCGATTTCTTCAGGACAAGGTCTTTTCTACACTGGGACAATGATTCATCTCATGTAATTTAGGCATTTAAAAATTGTCTACAGCTGTACCAGTCTGACTTTACAGCTAATGGAGAAAAATAAGAAATACCAAAGGACGATTCACCTCATCCTAAGATAAGATGTCAAAGATAGGTGAGAAAAATTGCCCTTCAGACATGGTTATTCCTGTACATTAATTATAAATGGAGCCTCGGGAACTCAGGTTAAGTAGGGAAATCAAGCAACTAAAACTGAGATGATTTCTACAATGGGTGTCCCAGTTTTTTCATCACCTCCACTTCTACTAGAAATTGTGAGGCTAATCGATGAGCAGCCTTATTCTCCATGGCAAGTCTCCTGGCCTATGATCCATGGAGCAGCAGGATTTTGCACAAGTTATGCTAAGAGGTCAGCAACTCCTTTATATTTGTTTTCACTAATGGGTTTAATGACAAAGGGGCATGGGGAATGTAAAGAAACTTGGTGGAAAGCAAGTAGACTGAGGTACAAAGTTAGGGAACTGCTTTCCAAAGCTGAACTTTCATAAAGAAGAACTGAGGTCATTTTACCTGATCTGCTTCTGGCAATGTTCAGTGAGCATAGAGGATGAAGTCTGCAGCAGCCAAGTCTGCAACAGCTACCTGACTTCTCAGGCTAGGATCTCCATGGAGATCGGATTTTGTGTACGTCTTCTGCTGGCTCCAGCCACAGGGGCAAGGATGGCCCATAAAAACACAATATGCTACTTTCTACACACCACTGTTTTTCAAATTGTCTCCAGAAACCATAACTCAGATGCCTCTGTGTACACTCATACTGGAATGTGATGTGGCGGTTAAACCTGAAGAAGAGCTAAGAAAATCCAGCAGTGGTTAAAATTGTCATGTATTCAGAAAACATGAGTCAGAATGATCTCATATGATCTCAGATATTATACTGCTGCCACATAACTCTCATCAGTATGAACAGAAGTCAGGCACCTTAAGGAGAAGCAGTACTCCACAGAGGAATAGAACAACAGAGATTTTAAAGGTGAAAATAATTTCCCATAGCTGTATCAGTTGTCTAATTTCAGTGTCATCTTGAATTATATAGTATTTAAAGTAACATGAAACAGCAAGAATATTAATTCCCGATGTCAGAGAGAAGAGTTATTTCTGGCAGGCTTTAATGGATCTGCTGTATCACATGGAAATTTCTTCCAGCTAGCCAGGAATAAAACCACGTACAAAACTTACATTCTAACCTTATAATAAGACCCAAATTAGGGGACAGTGACAAATTTGCAACTATGCTAAAGCCACATGTTGTGGTTACTGTCTCTTCTAAGACCCCTGTGACACTGTGAGTGTTGCTTATCTGTTTCACAGCACCCAGAAGAGCGCTGGCCTCTCTCACTCGAGATGAGATGCCACCTCTGCTTGAAAACCGGCCTTCTGGTTAAGGGCTGCTCTGAAGTCAGAGCACAACATGAGTGGAGCTGAGGGTTTCAAGTGGTTACAGTTACCCAGCACTGCATGCAAGCACTTTAGTTTATTAAGTGCTAAGTCAACACAGAGTTTTCAGCACAACTGATGACAGAAAGTAGAAGCAACGGGACAAAATGAAGGAGAAGACACCCAACCACGTTTAGCCATTGCAACCATGATGCTGGAAGAACATACAGCTGCAGTGGCCACACTGCCAGCACAGAAGCTATTAATTGTCAGGTTAATTTGAGACAGGGGACAGTAGCAGCTCTTCAAGTCTGCTCAGGAGTGTCTCCCAAGGCCAGGAGCCACTCACTGGGCACTGCAGGGGAACCAGTCTGACAGGACCCTGAAGTCAGTGGAGAGGCAAAAAGAGAAAACCTGCAGACTAATAGTGTTTGGAGGCAGCAGTATCATAGGAAAACTATACATTACAAAGACAATACGATATATCCCAGCGCCAGGAACGGGTCAGAAAGACCAGGACAGGATGGCATGTCTGCTGTCTTGGCAGAAATCAGACTGCAGCCTGCGGTAGGGCTTGAGCTGGGTTAGGTACCACCTTTTTTGTCGGGAGCAGACACAGAGTACAAACAATAACATAATGGGAAGGATTTTTCAAGAAACGGAGAAGCGGATCTAATTCTCGGACTCCTGATGAGAATCTCAGCTTCGAAGCGCAGGAGAAAATGGGACCCTGGTGCTAATTGCACCTGGCCTCCATCGCGTAGTTCCTCCGCCGGCAGACACCTGAATAACCCAGAGGCTCTGTCCGGGCAGCCTCCCCGCCGCCCCCCGCAGCGAGCAGGCCAGTGCCGGCGGGCGGGCGGTGCCGGGGGCCGCGGGCACTCGGGGCTCCGGCCGGGGCGCTGCGCTGCGGCTCCTGCGGCACAGCCCCCGGCCCTGCCTCACG
>VZTF01003813.1:588472-602968 GCA_013397755.1 Cnemophilus loriae | reverse complement strand
TCGGCCGCCGCCGAAAGGTGAGCGGGGAGGCAGCGGGACGGGAGAGGGGCCGGGGTCGCGGAGCCTGCGGGGAGGGCTGGTGCCGGTATCTGCGGTAAGGACCGCGACGTGGAGCCACGGTAGCCATGTGTGTGTGAGGGGCATTGCTGGAACGCTGTCAGGTTTAATCGTGCTTTCTTTCTCTTCCCTCTGGCCCCCTTAATCTACCTCCCCTGGGCAGCGGGGAGGCCAGGCATATCCCCATATCCCTTCTCCATATGTCGCAGAGGAGCCAACCCTGATGCCTGCGTATTTTTTTTTTTTTTAATCCTACTGACCTATTAAAAATCTGAATGACTCTTTACACTAACGTTTAGGGATGTGTAACAGCAGGAGATTGCTTCCCGCTATAAATTCTTCATGGCGTGCTACCCCATCCTACTAAAAGCACACGCAAGCCCTGGGTGAACATACGCGTGCAGGATTTTGCAGGGTGGAAGATGCCTCAAAAAAACTTGTACTGAATTTCAGTAGGTAGGTTTTTATGTGTAGTGCTTTAAAGCAACAAAAAGCAGACTCCTGAACCCAAACTTACACGTAGGACAGAAAATGATAGTATTAAATCCTATAGCCAACTTTTTTCACCCATCAAGAAAAAATAAAACCCTCTAGAAATAATAATGTTCTGTAAAGCTTTTCCACAGCAATTAAACCAAACAATAGAAAACCAGAGCAAAAAGCTAGGAAAAAAAGTAGGGCAATAAAAAATAGAATAGTAGTAAAATAGAACAATCCTTCTGTATGATCTGAGAAGCAAAAGGGCTCCTCTATTTTTCAGGGACTTAACCATCTGTCTCCCAAAAAGGAATTAAGTGGAATGTTTGTGGAAAATAGTAATTAAATTGTCACTAGTATTGACAAAACAATATTTCCTCCCCTGTTTAACTGTCTGGCCCATCCTACTTGTTCTGCATTCTCCTCTTCTCAGGGCCCATCACACAGCATTTATTCACTCTTTAATTAGGACATCTAGTGCATGCCAATGGGATCCTCTGGTCATCCACTGCTAACAGCACTGTCTGATGAGAACCTGCCAAGAGCCAAGGACTGGTCCCTTGCCTGCCCCAGCTCCTCTGCTCTGCAGGACTTACTCCTGGAAGTGGCAGCACTGAAGTCAGTGATGCCACTTAGAAGCTGGAGTTTGTAGGACTGCACCTTGATAATACCAAAAGGCTGAAATCTGTAATAGCTTCCTTTCTTCTATGATGCTGTACTTGCATCACTTTTCAATATAACAAATAGTCCAAAGAGATGGACAGACTTGAACTGTCAATAAATATTAGAGCACCATTATTTGGCAGGAACATTGAATGAAAGCCTTTAACTGACTTTACTACAGTAAAGCAGGATTATAGTATTTAGGGCTGGCCTAGGTTACCGTAGAGATGATGATGTGGTTACATGACTGCATCCAGATCCTACTTACCAGGGGTTTCAGCATCCTGTAGTATCCTGTTGCAAGAGGATATTAGGGCAGCTGACTGCTAAAGAAGGGTATAATAAAACATGAAAGGAAATCCTGCAATTTCTTTTAAAGTAGAGTTGAACTTTTTTTTAAATACTTTTTTTTTCTTGGTGAGATCCTTTGTGGATTTTGCAGGGATTTTTCTGTTTATCCCTACTGACATTGTACAGCATTGCAGTTGTGAGCCTGTTTCTTTCCTCTGAACAGAAGCAGAGAAGTCATTTTATACTACTTCACATCCTTGAAAATACCCAATTTAAAAATGAGCTCATTTTCATTGTATTTTTTCTCATTAGCCTTCTCAGCACATGACATTTTTATGTCTGGTGTTTTATTTTTCAGTGAAATTGTCATCATCTATTGTTTCTGCTTCATGTTTGGTCTCAGTGTTGTTTTGTCAGCGAGCAGGCATGATTAGTTCCTTTCATTGAAGAAGAATTACTTTATAGCAGTTCAGGATTTGACAACCAGTTTAACCTGATGTGTGACTGAGCTGCCATTGAGCAGGAAGGGACCCTGCTCTTTCCCTAGCCTGGGCCATACGTTCCTGCCCAATTCCCTGTGCCAGAACTCTTCACCATGTGACAACACAGCGAATGGACAGAGATTTTGCCTTCCTCCTGCAGTTAATTAAGCAAACACTCAGTTTACACTGCAGATGTTGGCATTACGAGTGGGGCTAGTCCTGTGAACAGAGTGTTTAAATCTGTGTGTAATTCTCTGCAGGATCAGGAGCAATTGGCTGGCAATGCTGCACCCTTTTCTTCATCCTAAAATGCTCCTTGGATGCTAACTGGCAGTTTTGGCGTCGGAACGATTACAAGACGGGGTCATTATTGTATATGGGGGATTGAGTATTAATCCAAAAGAGAGTTGGATGGGTTTTTTTGTTCTGCACTACGCATTTGGTACTTAACAGTTATTTTCTTATACCTCATCAGCAAGGATGGCAGGAATTCATGATTGGTTAAGTCAGTTTATTTAATGCAAACCAAGTTGGAGAAAAAAATCCAGTGGTTCTACAGATTCTGCACCGTGTGTCAGAGGGAGAAGAAAGATGTGTCACATAAATGCTTTTCAGGTGTGATGTTTCACAAGCTGCCATTGCTGTGCCTCTGGCTGAAACAGACAGGTTGACAGCCTTTTTTAACTCACTCGGAAACACGCCAGAAACCGCAGTCTTTCTTTACAAATCAACATAAGTTGGTCAAGCAGCTTCCACGCTGTTACGTTGTCTGTCACAACATGATTTGCATTAATTGAAGTTATTTTACATTTATGCATTCATAGATTAGCACGAACTGTTGTTTTTCTGGACACTGATTCGTCCAGGAGTACTTAAGGAGCTAGGTACATTTTGCATCGCAGCTTTGGGTCTCTTAACTGCTGGAAGGCTCCTGGACTTCTGAATCATTTCAAACTATCAACCTGTCAGAGTTATACAATAGTTTTGTTTTTATTCTTGGAAGCAGTTCTGCTTTTTTCTCTTTCCCCCTCTCTTGTAAGTAGATTGGAAAAACAGGCCCTAAGCTCTGGAGATGAACTATTATTTCTGCAACCTGTATTTTAGATGTTAGACAGTAAGAACTAAAAGCCAACCCTCTGCTATGGGAGTGGCATGTGAACAACAAATGTTCTGATTCTGTCAGTCAAAGACAAATCTGTTCATGGAAGAGTTTTTCTCTTATCCTGTAGCTTTCTTTCATCTTTCCTTTTACTGCAACTCCCTGCATTGCTTTAGTTCAAAAAAAAGCTACCGTATACATTTGTCTGTACAGTTGTGGTGGATTAACCCTGGCTGGATGCCACGTGCCGACTAAAGCTGCTCTATTACTCCTCAGCTGGACAGGGGAGAGAAAATAAAATGTAAGCCTCATGGGTCAAGATAAGGACAGTGAACTATCACTCACCAGTTACTGTTACCAGCAAAACAGAGTCAACTTAGGGAAAGCAGAGTAGGATAAAGAGAAATAAACCCAAATCTTAAAAACATCTTCCCACCATACTTCTCTTTTTCCCAGGCTTAACTTTACACCTGAATTCTTTACCTTTCCCCCTCCCCCAGTGGTACAGAGGGACAGAGAGTGGGCATTGTGGTGAGTTCATCACATGTTGTCTCTGTTGCTCCTTCTTGCTTACAATCTTCCCCTGCTCCAGCAAGGGATCTCTCCCACGGGAGAAGGTTCTTCTCCACAAAATTCTCCAGCATAAGTCCTTCCCACAGGCTGCTGTTCTTCACAAACTGCTTCAGCTTGAGTCTCTTCCATTGGGTACAGTCCTTCAGGAACAGACTGCTCCAGCGTGGGTCCTCTGTGGGGTCACAAGTTCTGCCAGCAAATCTGCTCCAGTGTGGGCTTCCCACAGGGTCCTGGGATCTACAGCATCCACCTGTTCCAGTGTGGGATCCTCCACAGGCTGCAGGCGGATCACTGCTCCATTATTAACCTCCATGGGCTGCAGGGGCACAGTTGCCTCCCCATGGGCTGCACCACAGGCTGCAGGGGAATCTGCTCCAGCACATGGTGCACCTCCTCCCTCTCCTTCTGCACTGACCTTGGAGCCTGCAGAGTTGTTTCTTTCACATATTCTCACTCCTGTCTTCTCTGGCTGCAGTTTGCTCCTGCGCAGTAACTTCTTCCTCTTCTTAACTCTGTCATCCCAGAGGCACTGCCACCATCACTGATGGGCTTGGCCTTGGCCAGTGGAGAGTCTGTTGTGGAGCTGGCTGGCACTGGCTCTATCAGACACGGGGAAGCTTCTGGCAGCTTCTCACAGAAGCCACCTCTGCAGCCCTCCCGCTGCCAAAACCTTGCCATGCAAACCTAGTACAACAGTGTAAGAAATCCAGATGCTCATGAAGTTAATGGGAATTTTCCTTGACTACAGTGCAGTTGGGATTTAAAGTGATGTCAGACTCTGGCTTTATCAAAATTCTCTGTGAAACTTAGGTGGCAGTTTCTAGTTGCAGGCTACTAGCACAAGCCTCATTCTCTTCAATGCCATGGAAGTGAGCAGTACACAAACATACTTCTTCAATAACAATTGATAATAGAGTTTTGAAGTTTGGTTTCCACAGTAGATGCACAAACAGTAAATGTCATTTGAGCGTATTGTAGTGTGAGCTTTGATGGCACTGCCATGTGTCCCAAGCAGCTGTACATTGTGATATAGGAAAGTGAGGGCAAAGACTGTTCATGTCATAAAATTCACTGGTGCTGCTTCGTGTTGTTCAGGATGTGGTCTATACCACTCATTCTCTGTGACAGAAGACCTTTGAGACAGGCAGGAGAGTTGGAAGAATCTGTTAGTCCAGTACCTGGACAGTATTTCTGCCGAGACATTTTGCAGCCTTATGAGAAATAAATACTTGGATTGTACCCCTAAAATCAGGCAGCTTTTCACATGACTGTGGCTGAAAAGCCTCAATATGTGCTTTGAGGAGATGATGATGATGTGTATCCAAAATCTTTCTAGTCAGAAGCAACCAAAGTTTAGACTTACGAGTGAAACATTAAAATCTCTAAATGGTCAGAACCACAAACCAGGACCCCTGAATCTGAGCTTCTTCTCACACTTCCCGAATCATGACCATATAACCAAACATCTCTCTTCCTTGCATTCTGATGAAAAAGTCTTACTTCTTACTCTGAGTCCTGACTGTACAGCTCTGTCCAGATTGTAAACTAATAAAAGCAAGGATAGCACTGTGACTGTTGAACATGATACATATTTAACTGCATGCATTAACAAACCTTTATTCTGTAGCACTTGAAAATCACAAGTCTGAATCATAGATTAGTGAGACATACTGCAGTCTTTACTTCTACTCTGTGTCAGAAAGTCCAAAAGCAGATGAGACAGTCCTGTGATCATCATCACCCTTCATGGTTGTGTTGCCAGTCTGTATGTCTACTCAGAAAGAGCAAGGATCATTCTGGGGAAAGAGAATTCCAAAGTGAAAAGCAGCATGTACATTTCTTCAAGGTATTCAGGATGATCTATTTGACACCTGCTTTTCCATCAAGGCCATTGGCCAAAACAGAGAAACTGAATAGACGTGAGATGAATGATCTGAGCAGAACAACGTTTTGACCTAATTCATCCAGAAGTTATTGGCTTGGTACAGGAGTAAAATTCTTTGGCCTGTTCTTGCAGGAATAAGATTAGATAACCAGGCAGTCTTTTCTGTCCCTTAAATTTAGACACCTGTGCCTTGTTCAGTGGAAAAAAACATTGTAGTGGGAGATACTGAATTGCCTGCCCTAAATTCTTGGTTTAAAATTGAGCTTACTCAGAGAAATTAGTGCAGCCAGAAAACCTTTGCCTGAACACCCAGGCTTAGCATATGAAATACACAAATACAGTAAAAAATGCCATGCATCCAAGGCAGAAAGTGTCAAGCCATGAAAATAAGAGTATTTTAATAGAAACCTATTTTATTTCTGTCTCAGAATGGTCAGCAAGTGTTAGCTTCTACTAATGTAAACAGCATGCATTACACTCAGTTTTCTCTTCCTTCCCTGTTCAGTTCCAATGATTACATAAAGCAGTTTGATATTTTGTTAAGCCCTCAGTTGCATCATTGCTGCTTAAAAGCATTCCCATTGTTTGGTGAAATCTGGGCTGACAGCCTACAGGTACCCCTGACAGTAAAGGCTTGCCACGAAAATAGCTATGACTGCAGCATGTGTTTCTGCTTTGAGATCAGCGAAAGTGTTTTTCAATCGTAGCACAAACCAGAATGGCTTGGATCTCCAGGCAATATAGCTGAGCCCTGACCAACTAAAGGCAATGGGAAGAAGTACAGAAACTTCCCTTTTGTCAGGGAACACAATCCAGGATTCTTCTTCCTCACCCTCAGAAACATTTTTTTATTGTTTCTGTGAAAAGTAATACTGCTTTAGTCTGAGGGAGGGTAACCCTTCTTTCATAGACTTGATGGTTTGGGCACTTGGCTGATATTTGGGGGTTTTAGTCTTGTCAGGCAAAGGAAGGGGCAGTGACAAGCTTCCCATGGGGCTTGGTCAGAGCTCTAATTATTGTACAGAAAGGCAAAGTAGCAGGAAGAGTCAGTAGAGCTATCATTTAAAGTAATTTAGGTTTATTTTGCAGGGGATTCTGGGCTAAGGCACCCAAAGCAAGAACTGAAGTCCCCTGATTGCACAAGCTAAGCACTTCCTCACCATGGTCTTTGGTATTTTCCTACTGGCTAGCCCTTGGTAGCTCTCATGTGCTGATTTTTGAAGGTCCAAATCAGTTGGCATCTAATTTTATCCACCCATGCATATGTGTACAGAACCTGTGTGTATGTTCCAGATTCCATTCCAGGAGCTGGTTACAGGTAGATCAGCAGGGCTGTACAGCTCAGACACACAGCATCAGTCTCTGCCCCTGCAGGAGAACTGGGAGGTGCATCCCACCCACAGATCAATTCTGTGTGGGAATATGGCCCTATGGCTATCCACCTTGGCCTGATTTTCATGAAATAAATCAAAGAAGTCAGACTCCTGTGAGTCATCTAGTACGTCACAGTTACAAGCCTAATAGCAAAGTGTACCAGCAGCATTTCTGCCATGGCAGAGAGAAGTCTGTGCAAGCTGATTCCTTTCCTCCTTTCAGATTAGGGCTGTCATGCTGGAGGTTTTGCTCTGCTATCTGATCTGGCTGTCTTAGGTCTTACATCTTTGCTGCACTGCCAACTGCCAGATAAACCTGCCCTCAAAGTCAGCCTTCGCCATGTTTAGCACTGTGGCGGGTCTCTCCATACCTGAATCCAGTCCAAAGTCTGTGTAGAGACAATGTCTGCAGGAACCTGGAATTATTCTTCAAATCAAGCTACCTGTAGTGTAATTTTTAGTTACAGCTAGAATGACTGTAAATCTTAAGTTTGAAGAAGTATCTGGGCAAAGAAACCATATATGATCTCCAGAAATGAGAAGGGTGGCATTCACCATGTATACCTCTGCCTTTCTAAGCATCGCTTACTTAATATGTCAATAAATCAGTGAAAGTGTTCAGTTTGTAAAAGTGGGACTTTTTTCTCTTAAGTACCAGATCTAGAGTTTGTCTGGGAATAAAAGTGTTTTCATTATTGCCTCCTCTAGAAGTTTTACTTTCTTTTCCTAGTCATAAGTCTCAGAAAAATGGGACTATTTGCTTCCCTTTGAAGTCTGTTGTTACCTCTTGTATTTGGTCTTTCTCAAGCACAATGGTGACATATTTTGGCAGATTTCTGATGCTTTGGGCTCTTTAATCTGTATGTCCTTTCCATAATGATATGAAAAGCAAAATCTAGTTTTATCTTAAAGCAAGAATTTAATTTCCTCCAAACATGTTACCCATCCTGTGTATTAAATGCAATACAGAGCAGGTGTGTTGGAAGAGTGCAGTACATTTATGGAGATCAAGTGCTGTTCTGGAATGCAAAACCAAGCCTGACTCTACTTTGATTTTCAAAAATCTGTCTAAACTAATTTGCTGGTTTGCTTGACTTGGCTTCTCAGTGGATATTCTCCTCCTTCTTCATTAGTACCAACATTGCCAAAGTGTTTACAGAGACTTTGAATATGTTTGCAATTTATTGACAATACAGTTTAATACTGAAAAGCATTTCTGCAGTCAACATTACCACATTACAGTACATTACACACTAATGCTTAAATGAGGCTTTTAATCATCACAAGCTGATGCTTTGCTTCAAGTCAGTGCTTCTGGTGTATGGCAATTTCCAGAATTTAAGGTCAGAAGGGATTTCTAGATCAACTAGTCTGCTCCTGCCAAATTTCATCTACCCTTGCTTCCCAAGTGCCTTCCAGCAAGGCACGTACTCAAGATCCCTTTCATCACATCAGAATAAGGATCTTCCCATGTCAGATGAAATGTCCACCTAGACCAGCATCCTGCCTCATACATGAACCATAAACCAGTATCGACAGAAGTATGTGGCAGGATAAAAATGTGTATTTCTCCATGGGATACTTCCTTGTCTTTGAATATTAATACCTTGACAATTTTCTCACTCAGGATCCTCGTAAGCTGAGTGTACTTCTTGGGATTTCTGTGTATTTGATCACCTTCTATAGATTTTCTCAAGCCCATCCTTAACTCTCCCCATCAATTAATGTAAACTTTAATTATCCACAATGTGCTCTAGCAGTCTTTTTCTTTCCCCCAGTAGCGTAAATCTTTTGCTTTGTTTACACTTACACTTGGTTTGCTTAGGATTTCTCCACCAGCCTAAGAAAGCCTTCAGTATGCAGAATTTTCATGTGCCTACACTTGTGCACAGTCATCAAGTCACAGAGCAAACATACCAAGCCCTGAAGAAGTGTCAGCTCTGCATTTCTCAGGCTGACTAAGGCTTGCTGTAGTAGTTCTCCAGGCTACTAGCACAAGCCACCTTTTCTCCAAAGCCATGAAGTGTGGCTGTTAGAGGGTGCCTACACTAGGTATCACCTTTTTGCTTGGGAGCTGGCTCGAGACTGGTGTACAGTGTGGAGACAGCGTAAGCCTTTGTCTGGTTGCCAAGTGCTGTTCTGAGTCTCACTAGAGTGGTTTTTTTTTTTATGTCTCTGAAATAATTTGGTAGTTTTCTCTGTCCTCACAGATTTTTAAATGCTACTTCTAAAATGTAAAGCCTTGAACATACATGCTTCCATCCATTCAACCACCATGTTCCATTGCAAACCTACTAATGCTGTAGAGGAAAGGTAACATTTTCCCTATGGTCACTCCTTATTTCCTAGTATACACATTCAAGGACTGCATTCATCCTTTCAGCTGTAGCATGAAACCATGTAGCTGTACCATGCTGGTATGTTTGGTACTGCTGTCAATTTATTATAGTGTTAACTGTGCCCAGATACAATGAAAGCAACCAAACTTCAGTTTATTACAGACATGACCACATGCTCTTACATCTAGAAGTGTAACTGTGAGCCCGTGTCTAGAATTAGCAGCAATTCTGCATAAAAAGTTTTGTTACATTCAGTATGGTGTTGCCAGGCCATACTTATCTCCTGATCTGTAGTGCATTAGTGATAAAGACACCACATCAGTCCTGGAGTTTTTCCCAAAGGTATTGTAATCACTCAAAACTTGTTTCTGACTGTTCTTTTGTTAGACTTTCTTTAGTCTAAGGGATAGTGGAGAGAACTTGCACTTAATCTTTGCTAGATTTTGCTTTTGTAGGAGTGTTACTTCCTTTTTGCTGTGAGAACTCCTGAGAGACACTACTCCTCCCTAACTATTTCTGAAGAGTCTAAACTGGAAGGAACTCAAAAAGATAGTTTCCTTTTCAGAGAATGTTTGTCTCTATGGATATCACTGTTAGGAAACCTTTTCTGTGGTCATGATGACTGTTTGGAACTTGTATATTTTTAGTTTGGATTTGTTAGTTATAATATCGATTTAATCAGGCTTTTGATAATATTTTTATTATGACTTATTTCCTCTCTCTCTTCCTCCCTGCCTAAACACACACAGCCTTTTCTTCCTCTGACTTTCTGATGAGGAACTGCTGTCCACATGTTTCTTGTGTGGTCTGTAATCATAAGCTGCAATTCTTAAATGTTTATTTTTCTTTGTGGTTGTATGAAAATGTTGTAGTTATGAGTTAAAAACATTCATACCTCTATTACATATTGTCAAAAAATTACAGCACTTTGAGAGGTCAAAATTTGCATCCATGCTTGAGTCTGAAGGCAGTACTGTAAAAGTCATATATCCAGCAGTCAGGGCAAGACACTAGGATTGTATCGCACCTAACTTTTAAAAAGGGAGAGAAAAATAATTATTCTTCCTGCTGTTTTTCTTGAGTTGGCACATTGAAAGACACTAGTACTTTTTTCTTATAAACAGGAGGTTAATCAAGTGGTTAAGATTTCGAGTTTAAATCTGTAATAGGATCCAAGCAGTGCTGGCCCTTTCAGAAAAATGGCATCTTTATGCTCCAGATGTTTTCCCTATCTACAAAGAGAACATTTTTTCCTCCAAATTTCACAGATCTACTCAATGAGCAGGAGTGTTACAGACCATTTTTACAAGTATGCAAACCACTCTACACTTGACTCTGCCTACACTTCACCCTGGCCAGTTCTACTTTTAAGTCATTGTTTAGTTTTTAAAATAAACATAAGGGATGTTTTTTCTCTTTTGATGATCCTGCCTCTTTGGAGGCCTTAATCATCTCAATCAGATGATGCCCCTATCTCAAGGGACTTCTCTACTGAAGTAAAATTTGGCAGTCCAAGTTTTCACAAAAGCATTTTTTCTGGACTAAGGTGGAGCAGAACGGCATTCTGTCATTTCTGAACTGGTAAGTCTCTTGGGGAGGATAGCCTGCTTATGTAAATTAGAGTTGCTTATGGTAGGGAAAGCACTGCTTTTATTTACCATGAGACTGAGTCAGAGCCGTTTCCACTTGTGAATTGGAGAGCAGTAACCCAATTCCTCCCACATGCACATATTCCCCGGAGAAAGTGGGTCTTGCTAGGGGAGGTGGTCTGGATCAAAGGCTATTGGCACTGCACAAAAAAATTAAAGAGAGAACAATTCAATACAAGTGTTTAATTGGATTTTATCAGAAGGACTGCCAAATGAATGCAATGCCAGGAAACTTTACCTGCAGCTCTTCATTACAGTTTCTCTGTCAGAAAAACTGTGCCTTCTTATCTGTGCTGTTACTTGAACAATGTCTCAGCATTTGAGGTTGGGGCCGCACATTCAGGATATTGTGTGTCACTGCCAAGTCTGTAAATACAGTTCATGTTTGTTGGCAGCTCCTCTGTCCATTAACATTACATCATCCCTAGACCAAGCCCATGATAATGAAAACATTTTCAGACCAAGTAATTCAGCTTCTGACTTAAAAGTCCCCAGTATAAAAGGTGACCTCAGTCCATAGGTACCATGTACTCCCAATAGTTTGCTTCCTTTTCCAGTACCTATCCTGTTGGTGAGTTTTGAAAAAGATGCTAAAACCAAGTTTGTTTTAAGCCAAATGAGATCATCGGGTGGTCAGATTCTTCTGAATCATCACAGCTATCAAGTATCTTCTGCAATTCTGTACTTTTTGAATATTCTGTGTTGCCAGAACTCTTTGATCACTGTAGACAAGAAAAGAACAGAGGAGTTCAGTATTGTATTTCCATCAGGCCCTTTCAGCATCTTCCTGTTTCATACTAAATCCATGACCTTTTAACTCAGATCAGTTGTGTTGCTCAATAATGGAAAGGTTCCACAACTTCTCTGAATTGTTTTTTTAGCTTCATCTTTGTGTAATTCTTGTATTTTGTTTTCAGCTAGGTGCTGAGATTGCTGGAGTGGTCATTGCTGTCATTGACAAAATCCTCCAAACCCTCTTTCAGCTTTTCTAAGTCTTCAGCTTCCCCGTATAGTTCCTTGTTGCCTTAATTGCATGGGATAGTTTGATTTAAGTCCTTCTCATGCTCAGCATGAAATTCAACATATTCTTGGTAATTAGCTTTGGATATACCGGAGGATAATTTTCTTCAGAATTCTGCTGCTTGCCATTAGCAAGCAGTACCATCAGTCCTTCCTTCTCCTTGTAATTCCTCAGGGGAATGTTAACATGTGTGTTTGTTACAAGCTTCTTTCTCAATAACATTTCAAATGTGTCAAATCAAACTTCTAAACCAAGCAGATATTTGAATGTGGGAAAAGGTATGATTACTGTGCCTGAGGAGGATCTCACCCTTCCTTTTTTTCATTAGATGAGAAAGTTGAAAAGATCAGTTTTTCTGGTTATTATTTTAACTACTTTGAATATTCTAAATGGTCATTTACCTTTAGGACTTAATGCAAGAAATACATTTCACCATAGAGAGATACTGCTAGTATTAGAGTAACTGATTTTGACTTCTCACATTTAATCACCCATACTTCTAATTTTTGGTAGCATTCTCTTTGATTCTTCCTTTATAGTTTCACTTGCAAAATCAAGCCACAGACCAAGAGCTTGAAACTATCTGAAGCTACTCATTCCATGGTGTGGGGGCGGTACATAAGTAGAAGTTAGGAGAAGCGGTGTCAGAAGTGAGGTGTGTCAGGAAGGCCAGAATATTGTCAGTTACAGTAGTTGCTCTGTGTACTGTTAAGACTTAATGAAAAACATAATCACATCAACAGGGATGCTGCTCAGTTTAAGTTATTGATGAGTCAGTACATCTTCCATAGACACACCAAGTGTACACACAGATCACAGCATTTCTCCTTGCTTGTCTAGTTAACCCCGCACAGAACTCAGTAAAGGTTGACCTACAGAGTTTGGGTCTGGATGGCAGGAAGTCTGCCACTAAAGCTAGCCAAAGTTCATACAGTCATAGAAAGTTCCTAAGTGCCAGATTTTTAAACACTCAGATGAGGAATACAAAGTTTGTGCAATCTGTTCATTCTAGTAAGATTTAAAATGCTGTTGTTATGGTATGAAAGTCTCCAATACCCAGAAATCAAACCTCAGCATTGATTCAGTCTAACTGAATGTGATCAAATGTAGTAGAAAGCCCTTTACCAGCCAAGGGCACAAAATAAAAAAGCCATGATGGAAGACTGATATTATCATTTAAGTAAGGTTTTCATTCCGAGTATGGGCTTCTAGATTTCCTGTCTGTGTCAGGGGTTTCCAGACAATGTCACTTACCAATTATGCTTTCAGTAAAAAAAAAATATTAAAAAGTTAGATCTCCCTAATGCTAATTTAACAGGGTAAATGAATCATGTCTGCTGAAAGGAAGCCGCAATGCATATTTTACATAGAAATGAGTGTTCCTTGAGGACTGTGAAAAAACTGACAAAGGGGATTTTAATGGAAATTAATAACCTCCTTAAAAATAGAATCAGGGCTGCAGATACTTATTAAATTATATTAAGTACATTTGGACAATTTTTATGCGTCACTCATCAAAACTTTAACCAAGTCTGGGAAATTCATAAACAAACATGAGGCAAACAAATGGCACTTCATTAAATTCTAAACACTGTATTTGTGAAATGAAGGTACAACTGGGTGGTGATTGTGCTGACAGGGACTAACCTACTTACAGCTATGCCCTCCCTGTATCCTGCCTTTACCCACGAGAGACTTCATGTTCTAATTATCTATTGTGATTTTTTTTCCTTGCTTCTACTTTTTATTAACAGAAGCTATAAATCTTTGAATAAAGACACGAAGCAATCTTTATGAAGTCTGATTTACACCTTGCTAATGCTTTACAGCTACATATGCTGCTACACAAATGTGAGATTGCTCTTGTTCTCAGAACAGAAAAAATACTTTCATGTGTTTTGTAAACACTTAGGATTATTAGCATACTTATGGTGTCTTTGAAATACTCTAGGTATATTATTAAAGGAAACATAATTGTAATACTCCCAAACTTCTGACTAGACAAAGAATATATCGATTTAAAAAATAATCATCTTTTTGCACTTTCTTTTAAACAGGGGGAATGCATATGAGGAGCACTGATATGAAGAAGACTTCCCCAAGGTCATGCAAAAGCAAACTTGGCTAGTGGGGAATCGCCTTCCAGAACAGACTGCAGCCTCAGCCTTCCACTGAAATAGTTGCACAAGGTGAATACATTATGATAGCAGTCCTAAGTGTCTGCCGTTAAATGAGATTTTTGCTCATCAGCCAGCGCAGTGTAGGAACCAGTTGTCATGAAAAGAAATGAGTGCCTGCAAACTGCTTAAAATTTCTGCAGAGCAACGGGAAAACCAGAATTGCTTTTCAGGCTGTTGAGGCTGGTTTGAGGCTGGTTTGAGGCTGTCATCGGGACGACCTCCGTCCCACCAGAAGAACTCAGGTTTACGGGGACTGAGCTAGCGCAGTTAGCCGCGGGCAGCGGGAGGCGGCCGAGCAGCAGGGTGGAACCCCCAGTGAAAGGAGAAGCAGAGGTTTAGCCCCGGAAACCAGAGACAGCCCCGCCTGCGAGAGCGGCGGCCCCGAATACGATTCCTGAGAGGCGGGG